>JARQOC010000003.1:533334856-533345094 GCA_033576535.1 Allobates femoralis | reverse complement strand
GGGTTTTCCCTCAAGCTTTAATGGTGGGTTTACACGTCCCAACATCGGTCCAATATTGTATCCAACGCCGTGGGAGAGAGCTTTTTCTGGGCAGAATTCCAAGATCGCATAGGAGATGTTACACAGCGCGATATCGGCATACAACGTCTCTACGATGTGTACGCCCCCCTTGTACTGCTGACCCAGGAATGACCATTTAACATGGGAGTGAATAGGGGACGTTGTACTGCACATCGTAGTTGGGCGTTTACACAGCACGATCCTGCTCCAACCTCCATCCAATATCGGCCCGTTGGAGAGCACGTTCGTGGTGTGTTTACACGTCCCGATATCGACGTCCAACTCCGACCAAAAGTCACGTGGTTCGTGCGTTGGCCCCGATATCGTTTGTGCGTTGTATGGTTTAAACATCCAATACGATGCACGAACGATGCCAAGACTATATCGGGGATCGAATGAGTGTGCTCTCCAACGGGCCGATATTGGATGGAGTTTGGAGCAGGATCCTGCTGTGTAAACGCCCAACTACGATGTGCAGTACAATGTCCCCTATTCACTCTCATGTTAAATGGTCGTTCCTGGGTCGGCCGTACAAGGGGGGCGTACACATCGTAGAGACGTTGTATGCCGATATCGCGCTGTGTAACATCTCCTATGCGATTTTGGAATTCTGCCCAGAAAAAGCACGCTCCCGCGGCGTTGGATACAATATCGGACCGAAGTTGGGACGTGTAAACCCACCATCATTCGATCCCCGATATCGTTTTGGCATCGTTCGTGCATCGTATTGGATGTTTAAACCATACAACCACGAACGATATCGGGGCCAACGCACGAACCTCGTGACTTTTGGTCGGAGTTGGACGGCAATATCGGGACGTGTAAATACACAATCACAAAGTTGCTGTGGTTAGATAAAACTGGAATGGCTCATCAAATCTTGGGTCATAAATACTCTTTTACTCGTATCTTTTTAGAACCCCTTTGTCTACGACCTCAAGACCATGTGCTTCTGACACTGATTCAATGGTACGAACTGGCAGGGTTCACTGAAATGTCGCTAAGTGGTCACTGGTGAGATGCCACACAGGCAGATCTACTCACCGATGTAGTGACCCCCAACAGTCATTGGGATCTGTCACTGTCATGGGCATAACATGGAGTTCGTTTTCCCTGTCACACATACCGATGCAGCATGCCCAGCGGGAGACGACGATGAAAAAATGGTCCAGGCCGTTCCGTAATGATCAGCGATCTATCAGCGGGGGGGCCGCTCGCTGCTGCGTGTCACATGTAGCAATATCGCTAGCAAGGTACCAGAACATCACAAAACTTGTGACATTGGCCAGGGTCACATTTCCGTTTTTGGAACAAAATCCTGATCCGGTTTTGAGCTTCCAAAAAGCTCAAAACCGGACCAGGAAACGCTCCCCATAGGATCCAATGCAAAACACCGGATGGCTTCACAAGCCATCCGGTGGCCGGATCCGGCACTGCTGCCTGCATTTAAAATCATGCAGGCAGCAGTTTTCGCAGCGTTTACCGGGACCGCACTGCGGTCACCGGATGGCTCAGGATGTGTAATCCTGAGCCATCCGGTAACTGCATAGCTTGCGGTGCCCGATCTGGCAAGTTATTAAAGAGTTAAAATAGCTGACCTAAATGACTTTTTGAGGTCTGTAGGGGGCTTAGACCCCCTACAGACCGGCCGGCGACTTCTATAGTGTTCTACAATTTCTCACTGTGCACGGGCTCCTCGGAGCCCGTGCATGTAAACCAAAGGGGCCCCCCCCCCCCCGTATCACTATACTGGGATGCATAGACCCCTCTATTACAAATAAGCTGTATTGGTCTAAAGTACATGATAAATTTGGCAATTCGCATTGTAAGTATATACTTACAGTCTTTCGTAGGCAGCGATAAGGAAATCCATGGGCGGGGCTGTGTGCAGCAGCCTCCGCCCGCTCCTTCTTGATGCCCGCCCCCTCTGGCCGTAATCCAGTGTTTTGTGGGCGGGCACGTCGTTAAAGGGGCGTGGCTAACTATGTGCCGTGGTTAGCCACGCCCCTTTAACAACGTGCCCGCCCACAAAACACTGGATTACGGCCAGAGGGGGCGGGCATCAAGAAGGAGCGGGCGGAGGCTGCTGCACACAGCCCCGCCCATGGATTTCCTTCCCTCTGCCTACGAAAGATTGTAAGTATATACTTACAATGCAAATGTACATATTTAACCGATACTACACATCAATACAGCTTATTTGTAATAGAGGGGTCTATGCACCCCAGTATAGTGATACGGGGGGGGCCCCTTTGGTTTACATGCACGGGCTCCGAAGAGCCTGTGACCATTGCGAAATTGTAGAAGAACACTATAGAAGTCGCCGGCCGGTCTGTAGGGGGGTCTAAGCCCCCCTACAGACCTCAAAAAGTCCTTTAGGTCAGCTATTTTAACTCTTTATTAACTTGCCAGATCGGGACCCGCAAGCTATGCAGTTACCGGATGGCTCAGGATTACACATCCTGAGCCATCCGGTGACCGCAGTGCGGTATTCTGCACACAGTTTTGAAAAAAACTGTGTGCGACCGCCATTGCGTTCACCGCATCCGGATCCGGATGCGGTGAATGCAATTTAGGTTTCCAATGTGACCCTAGCCATTGAGGCAATATCGTTATCAATATCGCTACGTGTAATGGGGCCTCTACTGATCACACTATTTAGTCAATTATATAAGGCTTGTATATTGCTGGTCAGGCTATCAAGCTGCATCTGAAGTCTCTGAGTGATGTATAATCCTGTTTTAGGCTGCTTTCACATAGGTGTTTTCTTGAAAATGCGACAGATGCGGACAAAAAAACGCATTTTCAGCCTAACGGTCGCACTTGCGTTATAGGTGCAGCAAGCCCCATACATTGTCTATGGGGATTGCGGTTAGTGTGCGGCAGATGCGGCAAGTGCGGTTCCGGCAGTTGTGGCAGTTGCGGCCGCGAAAAAAAATGCTGCTGACCGTGTTTTTCTCGCGGTCACAACTGCCGGAACCGCACCTGCCGCACACTTACCGCAAGACCCATAGACAATGTATGGGGCTTGCCGTAATTGTGCCGCAAGTGCGGCCGTTAGGCGGCGGAAGATGCATCTGCCGCATTTTCAAAAAAAACGCCTATATGAAAGAGGCCTTAGGTGCTTAACCAAAAAATATCTCATATGGTAACCTATTTTTTTAACTGAGTATATCTTACAGGTTCATGGCTTGCTAGTCTCCATCTTTACTTTCTGGATTTTTAAATTTAATGTCCCATCCGCTCAGCCTTTTCATCTTCCCACTAATCTGTGGATGGTAAGGAATGAGGAAAACCTACTGAATTACCAGAGACTGCAAAATCTCCCTCATGACCAATTCAGAAGAAACAAGAAACCTCATTTACCTAATTTACCAATTCAGAAACCTCACTTCTACATACCAACATCATCATGGATTTTTCAGCAGAAACGTAGCTTTTATCACTAGATATGCCTCAGACCAATTCTGAATAGAAGTAAACACAACCAGCACATACTCATATTCACCTACTCATGGTAGCTGTATATATGAAATCTGCCATTTCTGAAACAGTAGAGTAGATAAGCAGTGTGCTTCTGCAGGGTCTTTTCAATTGAACACACATTGTGCTGGGCACATGTCAAGCAAGACTTGGAGTACTGGCCACCTGGGTACTGAACCCTGGTGCAACCCAAACCTTGGTCCTTAGGGATGGGCGAATTACTCGCTACTATTCGGGACTCGCCCGAATAGTAGCGGACTCGGGGGACTCGCTACTCGCCGAGTTTCCTTAGGAATCACTCGGGGGTAGCGAGTCCCTGTACTTTTGCAGTATATCTATACAGATACACTACAAAAGTACCCTAAAAGTTAATCTAAGGGGTTAAAAACAATAAACATTAATACTCACCTCCTGTACTCCTGTACCTTATGTACTGGGACCGGTACCGAAGACCTCCGGCTGTTACAGGACCTCCGAGACCACCAGGAGAAGTATGCGTCTAGCGGTCACATGGGCTGTGACGTGGCTGCACTGCGGCCACATGACAAACCCATGTGACTGCTAGCCGCATGCTGATTGGCTGAACTGCAAGGTCCTTTTCCCCATCTTCTCCCGGTGGTCTCGGAGGTCCTGTAACAGCCGGAGGTCTTCAATACCGGTCCCGGTACATAAGGTACAGGAGTACAGGAGGTGAGTATTAATGTTTATTTTTTTAACCCCTAAGGGTACCTTTACACGCGGCTACATTTCTAGGGTGTCTACAGGTAACTTACTGGTTGCAGTGAAATCATGGAGACAAGGTTCTATCTTGTTGCTGTGTACAAATGGAATAATCTCTCCATGATTTCACTGCAACCAGTAAGTTACCTGTAGCCACCCTAGAAATGTAGCCGCGTGTAAAGGTACCCTTAGATTAACTTTTAGGGTACATGTGTAGTGTATCTGTATAGATACACTGCAAAAGTACAGGTTACTATTCGGACTCGCTGGACTCGCAACGAGTACCAAGTCTCGAACTCGGACTCGTTAGAGTCCAGCGATTCCGAATATTTCAGGATTCGCCCATCCCTATTGGTCCTCAAAGGATACACAGCTGTTTTTCTGCCAGGAGATGCAGATTTGGTGCAAAAAGTTCTGCAATCAAATAGGCCTTTTTTACAAATCTATGCCTCTGGCATGTATGCGGTCTGTGCCGACATATGGCCCCCTTCACATGTCCAATATTCCGCATGGACCATGTCACCGTGTGGAGCAGATGCATGTCAGTGTGCTCCACACAACGACATGTCCATTTTTCTGCGGAAGCACGGACTGCTTTTGCTCCAAAACGTCCTGCACAAGAATGTTCACAGTGTGACATCCGTGTACACAGACCACAGACAAAAGTTAAAAGTGTTAAAATAAAGAATTTTATACTCACCTCCCTACAGCGCTGCCTGCTCCTCTCACTTCCAGTGCTACTCATTAGGCTCATGAATATTCACTTGACTGAACCCAACAACGGACCGGAAGTGAGAGGAGCAGCGGCACTGCAAGGAAGTGAGGATGCACTAAAAGGCTGCCCGTGTGCTATCCACGGATAGCACACACGTGTCACACGATCCATGACACATGGATCCTCGCCCCGCCCACAAACTGCATTTTCTCACACGTCCATGGTTTCACGGATGTGTGAAACAGGCCTTAGGCTAGGGTCACACCTGCTTTTTTTTTATCCATCCGGATCAGGTTTTGAGCATTGAAAATCCTCAAAACCAGATCCGCAGCCCATAGTCTTCCATTGTAAAACCGGATTGTACTATTTGCAATCCGGTTACCAGATCCGGTTTTGCAGCATGCGGTAAAAATCATGCAGGCTAGATTTTTCGGACCGGTTGTAAAACCGGATCCGTTTTTTTTAACATGGGGCACTATGGGAACCGGATCCGGATGCGGTTTTAAAATTGCAAAAATCCTCATTCCAAAACAAGATGCATTAATGCATTCAGATCCGGAATGAAGGTTGCAATTTTACAGATTAAAATAAGTATGAAGGCACAGTCCAATAGCAGATCCTGTAAAGGCCCAGTTACACACAGATAATTGTGCAGATATTGTTCGCAGATCTCTGGTTGCAGTGAAATCATGGACACATTGTTACATTTGTACACGGCCACAAAATGGAACAATGTGTCCATGATTTCACTGCAACCAGAGATCTGCGAACAATATCTGCACAATTATCTGTGTGTGTAAATGGGCCTTAAAGGCCATTTTACACACACAGATATCTGTGACCAACTTCTGAACAGATTTTCTGGTTGCAGTGAAATCATGGACACATTGTTACATTTGTACACAGCCACAAAATGGAACAGTGTGTCCATGATTTCACTGCAACCAGAGATCTGTTCAGAAGTTGGACACAGATATCTGTGTGTGTAAAGTGGCCTTAATGGATCCGGTTACTGGATTGTGCCTTCCAAGTGTGACCCTAGCCTTATGGCCACGTCACACGCTTCAATTTCTTGAACGCTATCGCTTAAGCGATCTGCTTTTTTGATCCCTTCAGCGATATCGTTTGTGCGTCGCTGCATGTAATCAAGCGAGTTTACAATGTAAAATCGCTTGATTGTGTGATCGCAGATTTGTGAACCAGAGCTCAAATCAAGCGATAATCGCTTGATCAATCTGCATCATCGTGGTGTGTGACACCACGATGAACGATCTCCCAGCGGCACAGCCTATGCTGGGGAGATGGTATCTATGGTAAACGTCGGGTTACTAAGCGCCGCGCGGCGCCTAGTAACCCGATGTGTACCATAGTTACCAGGTGATCTCGCTGCTCCACATCGCTGGTGAGTCTGCCTGTGTGACAGCTCACCAACGATGTGAACGATATTGTTAGCGATCGCGCGTGCATGTGATCGCGCATGCATGTGATCGCTAACAATATCGCTCACAAGATTGAAGTGTGTGACGGCACCCTTAGGCTGGCTTCACACTACGCAGGGAGCTAGCCACGATCCTGACCTATCAGCGGCGGCAGCTGTGCCACAGATTGGATCCCAGTCGTAGTGTGAAGCCAGCCTTATCCAATGTGCACACACAGCCTAAGGCCGGTTTCACACATCCGTGTCACCACGGACGTGTGGATCAAGGCCATTTGGGGGCGGGGCATAGACTGTGTCATGGACGTGTGACACGATGGGTGCTGCCAGTGTGCTATCCGTGCATCCACGCATAGCACACAGACAGCCTGTCACCGCATACTCACCTTGCTCCAGCGCTGACAGTTCCTCTCACTTCCGGGCCACTGTCAGGCTCAGCGAAGTGAAAATTCATGAGTCTAATGAGCGGCATAAGAAGAGAGAGGAGCTGTCAGCGCTGGAGCGAGGCGAGTATGAAATTCTTTATTTTTAGAGGTGTCACTTTCGTCTGTGGTCCGTGCACACAGATGTCACATGAATGACATCTGTGTGCATGGACGTTTAACGGCGAAAGCGGTCCGTGTGTCCGCAAAAAAATGGACTTGTCGCCGTGTGGAGCACACGGACACGCATATGCTCCACACGGAGACACGGTCCGTGATGAAAAACGGAAGTGTGAATTTGCCTCCGGCATGTGTCGGCACGGACCGCACACGTGTCGGAGGCACGGATGTGTGAAACCGGCCTAATCCAGCATTGAATTCAATCAGTTCAACTGAGGTGGGTTTACTGAATTGGGCCCTAGACATCGCACAGGGGGTCCGAGTCAGCGCACAAAGGGTCCAAGACATTACACAGGGGGTCCAAGACAGCACACGGGGGGTAGAGACAGCACAGAGGGGCCCTGCATGCTGTCTCTTAACCATGTTAAGAGTGTTGCCTGGGCTCTCTTGCACTGTCTGGAGCCACATGCACTGTCTCCGCCCCACTGTGCGCTGCCGGGGGCCCCTGTGCGCTGCCTGGGCCTCTGTGAGCTGTCTGGGGAACTGTGTGCTACCTGGGACCCCATTCATTGTCTCTGCCCCCTGTGTGCTGCCTGGGAAGGGGGCTTCAAAAGAGGGTTAGAGAAAGGCGTAGCCCAGACAGAGAGGTCCTGACTAGTACACCAGGAGTGCACGGGTCTGACAATGCGGCCTGGAGTGTTCATCCTCTGACCGTACTCGTCCCGGCTCCGAAGACGTTCTCAGGGTGTTTATCCTCTGGGTCGTACTACTGCTCGCAGAGAGAGAAGGGACAGGACAAGGGTAGATCCAACAAAGTACCACCAGAGACTTCACAGATTCTGCATTCTGCTGCGACTACCTGGCTGGCCGGCCTGCTTGAGTACTGTGAACTGTACCACCATCTTGTTTGGTTTGGTCTTACAAGTAAAGTACCTGGAAGAGTGAAGTGCCTCTGTGTCTCTGTCCTGCTTCATTAACTTTTCTTAATGGTTTGCATCGTGCCGGCATCAGGTAACACTGCCCCGGAGGATTAGCTCTACCTGTAGGGAGCTGCTCCACCCTAGCCGCAATACCACCACCCTCCGGAGGACTGTGGCGGCGCTGGCGTCTAGTCACCAGGCACTACTGGTGGCGTCACGTGATAAAGACTGCAACCTCTTTTAATTGATGACTGAACCCCCTGGGCAGGCCACCAGTGAGATCCCCCCACCGAATTTGAGGGCCCAGACATCAGATTTCCCATATCCTGTAGCGGTACACACACAGGAGCCCCAGGCAGTGCCCAGGGCCTCAGGTGGTGTACAGGGCACCCAAGCAGTGCACAGGGCCCCAGGCAGCACACAAGGGCACCAGTCAGTGTTCAGGGGCCCCAGGCAGTGCAAAAGGGCCCCAGGCAGCGCACAAGAGGGCAGAGACAGTGCACAGAACCCCAGAGAGCTCACAGGGCCCCAGGCAGCTCACAGGGCTCCAGGCAGCGCACATGGAGGAGAGACAGCGAATGGGGTACCAGGCAGTGCACAGGGGGGCTGAGACAGCACACGGGGCTCTAGACAGTGCAAGTGGCCCCAGGCAGCACACAGGGGGCAGAGACAGTGCACGGGACCCCAGACAGCACATGGGGCCCCAAACAGCACACTGGAGGCAGAGACAGCGAACAGGGTCCCAGGCAGCACACGGGGCCCCAGGCTGCTCACAGGGCCTCAGGTCGTGCACAGGGGCCCCAGGCAGCACACGGAGTAGAGACAGCGCACAAGGAGGGAAGAGACAGCATGCATCATGGGGAAGAGACAGCGTACAGGGTCCCTCTGTGCTGTCTCCACCCCCCTGTGCACTGTCTTTACCCCTGTGTGCTGTCTTGGACCCACTGTAAGATGTCTTGGACCCCCTGTGCGATGTCTAGGGCCCTGTTCTTGAGTATATCACTCAATCCTGTGCGATGTCTGGGACCCCCGTATGCTGCCTGGGGCCCCTGTGCACTGTCTGGGACCCCCTGTGCAATGTCTAGGGCCCCGTTCTTGAGTATATCACTCAATCATGTGTGATGTTTGGGGCCCCTGTATACTGCCTGGTGCCCCTGTGCGCTGCCTGGGGTCCCTCTATGCTGCCTAGGGGCCCTGTGTACTGCCTGGGGCCTCTTTGTGCTGCCTGGGGCTCCTGTGTGCTGCCTGGGGCTCCTGTATGCTGGCTGGGGCTCCTTTGTGCTGCCTGGGGCCCCTGTATGCTGCCTGGAGCCCCTTTGTGCTGCATGGGACCCCTTTGTGCTATCTGGGGTCCTGTGCACTGCCTGGGGACCCTGTGTGCTGCCTGGGGCCCCAGGCACTGCCTGGTGCCCTATGCAATGCCTGGGTCCCCTCTATGCTGTGCACTGAGTGGGGCCCCTGAATGCTGCTTGGGGCCCCTTTGTGCTTCCTGAGGTCCCTGTATGCTGCCTGGGGTCCCTTTGTGCTGCCTGGGGCTCCTTTGTGCTGCCTGGAGCCCCTGTGCACTGCCTGGAGCCCCCGTGTTCTGTCTGGGGCCCTGTGCACTGCTTGGGGCCCCTTTGTATTGCCTGGGGCTGCTGTATGCTACCTGGGTTCCCTTTGTGCTGCCTGGAGCCCTGTGCACTGCCTGGAGCCCCTGTATGCTGCCTGGGACCCCTGAGTGTTGACTGGAGCCCCTGCATGCTGGCTGGAGCCATGTGCTCTGCCTGGTGCCCTTGTATGCTGCCTGTGGCCCCTGAGCACTGACTGGGGCCTCTGTGTGCTGCCTGGAGCCCTGTGCACTGACTGGGGCACCTGTTTGGGCTAGGCCATAATATACCCGGGGTATACTCTGGCCTATGCCACTTTAACCCCAGGTATTTTCTGGGAGGAGGGGTTAATCTGGCCTGTTATACCGCAATAATGAAGGTGAAATGAAGGTAGACATTTCAAGAAGACAATAATTCCAAACACACAGCCAAGGTAACAATCAATTGGTTTCAGAACACATAAATACAACAGCTACAGTCATATGAAAAAGTTTGGGCACCCCTCTTAATCTTACTCTTTTTTTTTTATTGTTTTTTTGCAACAGCTATTTCAGTGTGATATATGTAATAACTGATGGACACAGTAATATTTCAGGATTGAAATGAGGTTTGTTGTACTAACCGAAAATGTGAAATATGCATTATTTAAAAAATTGACAGGTGCAAAAGTATGGGCACCTCAACAGAAAAGTGACATTAATATTTAGTAGATCCACCTTTTGCAAAAATAACAGCCTCTAGTCGCTTCCTGTAGCTGATAATGAGTTCCTGGAT
>JARQOC010000003.1:533226007-533334756 GCA_033576535.1 Allobates femoralis | reverse complement strand
CATTATGTTCTACCTTTTGTAGATGTCCTTCCTCTACAATGGGCTTGTAATCCACTCTATATTCTCAATCTGTGCACCTTCTGCAGTTTATTCATTGTGGAACTACAAGCCCCAGGATTCCCTGCTCCCAGGATCAGCAGTCTGCAGTGGCCCTGTAGCTCTTTGCTATTGGTGCACTTTATATTGTGTCTGTGTAAACACACATGTGAGTGCTGTGTCTTTGTGTATAGTGACCAGAAAAGTATGATCAGTATGTGCAGAAAGGGGATAACATAACCTCAAGGTGAGAGCTAAATAAACCTATGTCCCGACATTTGTCACCTGACTAAAAGGACAAGACACCTCCAAAATGTGCAGTTAGTGGGTGCCAGGGCCATTCCCACTGTGCCCATGCCACAGGCTACTAATGCTCATTTGGAAAGAATTACTCACATTCCTCCTGGCACTTCATTATTTGCTGAATTTTATTATAAACATAACATGAATAATGGAAAATGAAGCTATTAATATGAAATTTATTATATGATGACTATTAGAATTATTAGCACTACTATTACTAAAGAATTCCAATTGAACACAATAGTGAATCCAATGCCACCAAAATCATTATATCTTATATAATAATGGGTGATGATAATGATGGATGTGTTTGAGACCTACCAACATACTTTATTCTACCTGTTTCCCCTAAAATAAGATGGGGGGGGATTGCATGTGAATATTGGGGGCTGCAAGGGGATGATGGGGATGGGAATATTGGGGCTTGGAAGGAGATGATGGAAAAATAAGACATCCCCTGAAAATAACACATAGTGCATTTTTTGGAGCAAAAGGTAAGATAAGAGAGTCTTATTTTAGGGGAAACAGAGTAGCAGTTTACATATGTCTGCAAACTACATGATAAAAGCTGATGATGCCACAGGAGGGTGGCACAAGGCTCAGATGCCACAATGCCCGGATGAGATTAACTGCATGCATTTTATTGTTAGATTGTCCTGCCTTCCTTAGTGTTATGTGTGATACATCCATCAGTTTGACATCTTGTACACTATAACTATCTCATACCTATCACTCAGCTCTGTTATATATTCTCCTAATATCGGTGCTCACTTCTCACCTTACTCCCCAAATACATAGTTATACTTCATTCTAACTGAACCAATGTCTATTTATATTTTCAGGATTTTTATCTTGCATTTATTTTTTTATTGTTATCTTAATTTGTTTAATGATATTTATATACAAATATATGATTCATGATTAGACATGTTTTACATAGAGTGAAAAGGTTAACAATATTTTCTTTGTTAGCTTCTGACAAATAAATGTAAAAATAGCAATCTAATGGGACAAGCATGAAAATATCTGCTAAAATGTATCTAATAGGGCAGCCCCATTACTGCAGTACTAAACACATACTTGTCACATAGCAGCACAGCAAGCATGGGGCAGAACAGTGTGTTACTAATAACCATGAACCTGCTTTGACAATAGCTTTGTCAGGGTAGTTCCCATCATATCTCTAGAGGTGATTTGAAAAGTATGATAGTATTATTCAAGGGGAAATTTGTCTCTAAATATCTATAATTGTATATCATGGTGTGCTATGTGCCTTTCCTGTACCATCTACCTATGCTTTACAGTCATCATTCTATTTCCCAGGAATGTCTTATAGGTGGGGTCCTTATAGGTGGGGTCCTTTGTTTTGCAGTAGAAGTTTTTAAAGCTAAAATGAAAAGTTGGATGAGCTGGACACCTCCCTCTTCCCTCTCCCACTACACAATGGCTGTTTCTATTGTATAATAATAATAATAATAATACTTTATTTATATAGCGCCAACATATTCCGCAGCGCTTTACAATGTAGGGTTAGAGTACAGAAAATACAGTAAGTAATTACAATAGAGAACAAATAAAGTACAATAATTGGATACAAAACAATAGGTATAGAATCAATGTGAAAAAAAAAAATACAATAAATAAAGCAAGAAATGAAGGTGACCCTGCTCAAAAGAGCTTACAATCTACAACGGGAAAGGGGTTGCGCAAGGTGCCGGGGCTTATTGCACTGGTGGTCCAGGCATCTTGAGGAAATGGGGTATAGGGCTACGCTTACATGGATGGTCATTATACAGTCTGTGTAGACCTTTATGGTTTATTCCATGAAGTGTGTACACAAAATGTACACAATGATCCAATTAGGCTTGCTTAACAAAGTATTGTTATTATTTTTGTGTCTGTCTGCAGCTAATGTTGGGATATCAGTGAGCCATTTCCTAAGAAAGAAACAGTATATCTTTAAACTGAAATCTTCACTAGACAAAGTTTATGCCTCCCATCATTCACTTTCAAGAATTACAATGTCCCTAGATCAAAATTTATAGTTTTCCAAAAATCTCAAGTTATTCCCTATCCAAATAAGGGATGACTTGCTGGTCACTGGGGGTTGACTTAGGATCCGTAGCTATCCACCAAATCCCAAAATCAGAGGTGTTCATGCTGGACATCTGCTACATTAATGGACTATAGGATTACCACAGAGAAACAATTACAGAATTGAGTTAGTGTGAAATGGGTTAACTTGCAATTTTGGGCAAACCTATTTGTAGACAGATTTATAATCAATTAATTTAATTATTAACCTCACAGAGGATGAAACTGAACTGAGATGTCCATTTACACATAATGATATTTGATTAAGGCCAGGGTCACATTTCCGTTTTTGTTGCAAAATCCTGATCCGGTTTTGAGCTTTAAAAAAGCTCAAAACCGGACCAGGAAACGCTCCTCATAGGAGCCTATGCAAAACACCGGATGGCTTCACAAGCCATCCGGTGGCCGGATCCGGCACTGCTGCCTGCGTTTAAAATCATGCAGGCAGCAGTTTTCGCAGCGTTTGCCGGGACCGCACTGCGGTCACCGGATGGCTCAGGATGTGTAATCCTGAGCCATCCGGTAACTGCAGAGTGTGCGGTTCCCGATCTGCGAAGTTAATAAAGAGTTAACTAGCTGCCCTAAATGACTTGTTGAGGTCTGTAGGGGGGCTTAGACCCCCCTACAGACCGTCCGGCGACTTCTATAGTGTTCTGCAACAATGTGTTACTGTGCACGGGCGAGGAGCCCGTGCATGTCATCCAAAGGTGCCCCTAACCCCCCGTATCACTATACTGGGGTGCATAGACCCCTCTATTCCAAATAAGCTGTATTGGTGTATAGTACATGCTAAATGTGGCCATTCGCAATGTAAGTATATACTTACATTCTTTCGTAGGCAGAGATGAGGAAATCCATGGGCGGGGCTGTGTGCAGTAGCCTCCGCCCGCTCCTTCTTGATGCCCGCCCCCTCTGGCCGTAATCCAGTGTTTTGAGGGCGGGGACGTCGTTAAAGGGGCGTGGCTAACCGCGGCACATTAGTTAGCCACGCCCCTTTAACAACGTCCCCGCCCCCACAAGACTGGATTACGGCCAGAGGGGGCGGGCATCAAGAAGGAGCGGGCGGAGGCTACTGCACACAGCCCCGTCCATGGATTTCCTCATCTCTGCCTACGAAAGAATGTAAGTATATACTTACATTGCGAATGGCCACATTTAGCATGTACTATACACCAATACAGCTTATTTGGAATAGAGGGGTCTATGCACCCCAGTATAGTGATACGGGGGTTAGGGGCACCTTTGGATGACATGCACGGGCTCCTCGCCCGTGCACAGTAACACATTGTTGCAGAACACTATAGAAGTCGCCGGACGGTCTGTAGGGGGTCTAAGCCCCCCTACAGACCTCAACAAGTCATTTAGGGCAGCTAGTTAACTCTTTATTAACTTCGCAGATCGGGAACCGCACACTCTGCAGTTACCGGATGGCTCAGGATTACACATCCTGAGCCATCCGGTGACCGCAGTGCGGTATTCTGCACACAGTTTTGACAAAAACTGTGTGTGCCCGGCATTGCGTTCACCGCATCCGGATCCGGATGCGGTGAATGCAATTTAGCTTTCCAATGTGACCCTACCCTAAGATAGATTTTGCACTTTATCGCTTGTGTCATTATTGCAGTGCTGTTCTGCGAAGCCTGCTTACACAGCTTAACTAATATGAACTAATGGGACATATGTATGAAGCTAAATGTGGCATAATTATGCCTTAATTTTGTGCCAAAAATATCTTTCATGACTTGCATCACATTTGGGTCACACTCAGCTGTGTTTAGCTAAAAACTTAGATTTTTCTGCTGAAACGGACACTGATACCGGTGTTCACTTCAGCAGATTGGTGACCCATAGGAACCTATTCTGTACCTGCACAGCGGCTGCACAGTCCATTTCGGCGGCTGCTTTTCAGGGGTGCACAGGAAATGTTGCCTTCAACAGCCGCTCTGCAGGTACAGAATAGGTTCCTATGAGTCACCGATCTGCTGAAGTGAACACTGGTATCAGTGTCCGTTTCAGCAGAAAAAAATCTAAGTTTTTAGCGGAGATGCTAAAAACGACTGAGTGTGACCCTAGCCTTATTATGTGTTTTAGACACTTTCTGTACTTTGTCCAACAAAGGGTGGGATCCCACTAAAATATGGTGTCTAAAGTGCAACACCATGCACCAAAATGTTACAGAAAATTTCTGGGACCAACCTAACTAACAATTGATGTAAAGTGAAACTTGACAATATTAAAATATGGCAGATTTATCAAATAGCTTGAACTGCAATAATAAATCTAGAGCATTTTTAACCAGTGTGGTCTAAATTTGCATGGCTCAAGAGATAGAAAGTCTTACAGTGCTGTGCAAATTAATTGAGACAAAACATGTCTTTACTTGTGTTTCTTGCATTAGTTTTACTATTGCTGATAAGTGTTTTATCAGTTCTTGGTGTCATTTTCCTTTTTCTTCCACATTTCCCTTTTCGTTTTGGAGAAAATGATCCAGTTTCATTGTGTGTGAATTATTCTTGAAACGGTAGATTTTCCAATACCAACGGTGGAAGCGATTTCTCTTACAGTCAGACTTGTATGTTCATTAAGAGTAATAATTCTAGACCTCTTCTTTGGAATAACATCAATTTTTACAGGCACAAATCACACAGAGAAAAAGTACACTAAACCACTCCTCACAGAAACAAGCTCTCAACTGAAGCTGAGGGGGCAGCTAGCTGTTATTTTCTGACTAAAACCAGTCAAACCACATTTTGTTACTCAAGGCTGTACACTCACACCTGTTCAAAGCAGTTAAAACTGGTTTGAATCACTGACTGGTAACCCCAACTTACAATTTTACTTAAAAAATGCTTTGTCCCAATTAATTTGCACAGCACTGTAAGCGTGGCGCCCCACTGGTCGGAACGCCACTAATGGGTACTGCACCCAGACCAGCGTGTGTGGTATCCCTGTGGTCAGTGTTGAGGAGGTTAATATGTGGCTTATTCCTTGCATCCTCACACCCTTAGCTCAGGGGACTACAGGGTTAAATCCTCTGCTAGGAGACCCAGCCCCCAGTGGGAGGAGTTTAAGGCAAGCAGTGTGAGGGCGAGAGGAAGTTGGAGGCAGTGAACGTCTGAGGAGAAGAAGGAAAGGGAGCCCTGAGTGAGGAAAGGGGTCTTCCATTAAAGAGCAGCAGTTTGGGGACCGAGGAGCCATCTTGGGCTCACCCCAGAAAGCACCTCGGACACCGGAGTCCGAGTCTGCAGGAGAGCTCCAAGCCCAGCAGAGAATACTGGTTTACCGTGGAGACTTCAGTCTCCCGTGCATCTGTGTAGCCACCAACAAGGGAGCCAGGCACCGCCAGGAGAGAGATAGCAGTAAGTCACACGAAGGTATCCCATTACCACACACAGGTGACAGAAGTGTGGCACCCCTGCAGGGGATTGCCACAGGTTTCACCGGTGCAAGGAAAGACTAACTCCTTTCTTTAGAGAGCATATAGTACAGCTCAACCACCGTTTGTGTGCTCTGGGGAAAAAAGGTTGCAGAGTCTGTAAATATAGCCCCGGCACACAAAGAAGATGAGGAGATTTTTGGTATCTTTCTGTGTTCTTTATTATAAAGGTTGACAAGAACAAGTTGTTTCACACAACGTTTCGGCTCAAGGCGAGCCTTTCTCAAGTGAATCTTGTGCATGGGCTTAGAGTACGCGGGTAGGTTCCCACATGAGCATCCGCTCAGGCCAGTACCCTCAGGGGATACTCAGCAGGTGACTCCGTCCTAAATTCTTAGTGCAAGTGTAGCAGCAGCATAGTGGCTGGTCTGTATTGAGGGACAGGAGGCTCCTGTCCCTCCATACAGATTCATGGATAGACCTCTTTAGTACATCCATAATAGAAAAAGAGAAAACAGAGCAAGCGCTCCCTAGAAAAAACCTGATGGATATTTTGCAGGAACACTAGGGTGGGGGTATATAGATGGACTCTCACCTAGTCTGGTTGTGCTGTCTCTGCTCAACCAGAGTGTACGCTCTCCAGCTCCGCTCTGTTTCACCGTCCGGATCCGCTCCCGCGTCTTCTCAATCACGTGGTGCGAGCGGTCGTGTGACCGTGGCGTCACAGCAGGTCCTTCACTTCCTCCTGGCTCCTGTATTCAAATTACCGATCGGCTCCGCAGCTCCAATACAACCCACAGCAAGTGGGAATCAATTCAGTGTAGTATGTGTTGTCCTTATAGGAGCACTGGAGCACAAATGGGGTCCGGTTCTCTAAGATTAAAAGGCTTTATTTGACAACCACAACATGTTTCAACGACGGTATGTCGTCTTCCTCAGGTGGATTAGTACACCCGGACACTGGAGTCTGATCCTGACAGCCTGCAGAGCTGCAGCAGTAAACCCAGCAAACTCAGGAGGAGTTCAGCCCTGAGGAGATAAGGAAAAAGGCACTAAACTAACCAAGCACAGGACCAGGGGCCACAAGAGGAACAGGGACCCCGCAGGAGGACCTCATTGTCAGTTTAGGAATAAAGAACAGAAAAGAAGAAGTGGTGGGTTCAGGCTCAGGCAGGACTCATCCCACAGCACATAGCACAGACACAAAGGAGTCTTCATAACTTTCTAACTTTCTAAGGTGAAAGTCCCAAATTGCACTGGGGACCTGGTTATTACTCTGGACTGTACCTGTTATGTTACCATCAGTAAAAGGTACCGAAACAACAATCCCTGTGTGCCTGTGTGCCTGTTTAACCTCTGCAATCCACCATTGTGCCAGAAAGGACTTGGTTACTGCCCTCCCTCACCATCTTCCTTCATCACTGCCCTCCCTCACGATCTTCCTTCATTGCTGCCCTGAGGTAAAGCTCCACCTGTGGGGAGCTGTACCACACTTTGCTGCCCCAACCATCACCTCAGCGGCCGGTTGGCAGCGCCGGTAACATATTGCCGGGAACTACAGGTGGCGTCACGTTGCCCTGTAAATAGCCCCTTCTCCCATCATCAACGTCCCCTTCAAATGATCCCCAGGGCACGGCACCGGGATCCCGTCCACCTGTGACTCCCTACTCAGCAGACCCGGTGGCCGAGTACCCCCTAACCCTGGGCACATCATTTTCTGGCATCACGAACAGAATCTGAACCAGCCTGGTATTTAAAAATCTATATTGGTCTCACGACCCGTCAATTTAAAGTGAGGGTTCGAGAACACATTTTGGGTATTGAGGCTGCAGCCACTACTCAGGATGTGGGCTCATTGAAGACGATATCTCATCACTTTTATAACCATCATAACTGTGATAGTGGTCTATTGAGAGTAAAAGGGATTGACCTACTGGAAGTTGGTATAAGGGGTGGTAATGTGAGCAAGCGCCTTGCTCAGAAGGAAAGCAAATGGATTTGGACACTACAAACGGTACAATCAAAAGGACTTAATGAGAACCTCAGTTTTATTCCATTTGTTTGATTATTGTTAATATTTGTGTGTTTTAATTCACTTTTATATTTATTTTAATAGGCCGATTGAAATACTATTTGATATTTTCGTTGTGATGTACTATCATGGACATGTGATCTACTATCAAGAACATCTTGGATCATCTTGATATCTATAACTGTTATTGTGTTGTTTAATTTTGAAAAATCTCATTATACATGCAATTGTACCAGATGTGAAGTACTGCTAATTATGTCGTGATATATTTATATTCCATGTTTTGAGACTGAATTCATCAATGTGATGGATTAATTATGGTTATTAATAATAAAACAATTTTTGCTCATATCTTTTACATGATTATATATATATTCATGACATGATAACCCAAGTAGTTGTTTTTCATAACATGACATGGGTAAACATCAAATATACATACAGAACTGGTATATATTGTGTTTAGTTTAGCTCCCCCTCACTACCTGACCTATCCATCGTCGTCAACGACTGCGCTCTCTCTCCAGTCCCCCATGCCAAGTGCCTCGGGTTATCCTTGACTCTTCCCTCTCCTTCAAGCCCCACATCCAGGCCCTCGCCACCTCCTGCCGACTGCAGCTCAAAAACATCTATAGGATTCGCACTTTCCTTGACCACGACACTGCTAAAACCCTTATTCACGCTCTCATCATCTCCCGCCTTGATTACTGCAACCTCCTGCTCACCGGCCTCCCTAATACTTCCCTTGCACCTCTCCAATCTATCTTGAACTCCGCTGCCCGTCTAATCCATCTGTCTCCCCGCTACTCCCCTGTCTCCCCCCTCTGCCAAGCCCTTCATTGGCTCCCTGCTTCCCAGAGATCCCGGTTTAAAATATTAACCATGACATACAAAGCCATTCACAACCTGTCCCCTCCATACATCTCTGACATGGTCTCCTGTTACCTACCCTCACGCAACCTGCGATCCTCCCAAGAGCTTCTCCTCTACTCCCCCCTCATCTCCTCTTCGCACAACCGCATACAGGATTTCTCCCGTGCTTCACCCAGTCTCTGGAACTCACTGCCCCAACACATCAGACATTCTCCTACCCTGGGAGCCTTCAAAAGAAGCCTGAAGACCCACCTGTTCCGCCAAGCCTACCACCTGAAATAAGACCCGGTCCACCACACCGCCTCATGACTGGAATTTCCCCCTCCTACTGTATCCCCACCCGCCCCTCGTAGACTGTGAGCCTTTGTGGACAGGATTTCTCCCCTCTTGTTTCTGTACAACTGAATTGTCAACATTTATTGTTACTTGTATTGCTACTATGTTACTTGTCCTAGTCTGCCCTTTTTAACATGTAAAGCGCCATGGAATATAATGGCGCTATATAAATTAATAATAATAATAATAATAATAGTAGAACACCACCATTTCTTAATAGATAGTGTTATGTAGCGTTATTAATATCTAAATGGTAATTTCCCCTTTATATTTACAGATCACTCTCTCCCAGCCTGTGCTGCACAGTCTAACATTGGCTGCGGCGGGCGGTATAGCAGCGGCGTCTGTATCCCTGGAGACAAGTGTCACATGACATACCATGTGATGATGACGCCGCCGTGTTGCCGCTTCGCCCTAGCAACCGTGTGGGGACGTCGGCGTATGCATGCTGGGAAGAGACTAATTGGTCGGGGCAGCCTTTTTAAGATGCACCTTTCCTGATAGAGACATGCCCCATGACGAAGGTATTAGCACTGAAACACGTGTAGGACGGGCTTCTGGTCGGACAAAGATACTGAGGTAATTATTCACCAGCTTGTAACTTAGCAATGGTGTTGAGCAGGTCATTTATTTGTTTGGTCCCCTTTACATATGCATATTGAATGATAGCCTGTCTTTATGCAGCCCTTAGGGAGGCTTCCTAATAAGTGAGTGATATGTAGTTAATACACTAGTGGATGGTGGTTGTAGTTTCCGCTTTAGACTGGCACATGCAATAGACGGCTGAATAAGCTATATATCATGTCTATTGTGATTATTTAAAATCTTTAACCCTTTAGTCTGATGTGACGTTAGTGGGTTATGCCCAATCCTGCACCCTCTGGACTATATACAGTTATCCTATTGATATAGTCTTAATTAGGTGTTTTCATGAATTAAATAGGCGGCCAATTGTGTTTTGCAATTGTAGTACTTGTGCAATAGGGAATTGTTGTATGTGACCAGTACTATTATAGGCACATTGCACTTTGCTACCTTAATTGTTTACATATAGCAATAATCTGAGGAGTTATTGATTGAGTATTCTATATATTAATATATGTGTATTAAATATATTGAGTATTATTTATTAAATATCCTCCCTATGTTAGTGTGTATCTATTTATATGTTATTCATGCTATTATGTAAACATGGTGAAATATTGTCCTGATTATACCTAGTGTCTTTGTATGTTCCCCTCTCCCTCTGTGATTCACTTAATAATAAATTAATTCTCCACTATTTGGGCTGGAATTTCATTTGTTTTTTTGGTAGTTAGCGTTATAGCGATAAGCTCAGTTCCCTGTTGACCCCAAAAAGGTTAAAGTATTTGACAAAGATATGTCAATTATTATATATAAGTTGATTATTTGGCTCCTTACTGGTATTTACCAGGTAAAGTGTGCCTTAATACTTTATTTTATTGACTGTTTGTGTGGCCGCCATTGCATCGCTACAGGATTATACAGCTGCGTCACTACAGCAGGAGAAAGAGCGGGAAGATAAGCCCCACCCCTTTCACTCTGCCGGAGATTCACGAAGCGCAGCTCTCTGCTCTGGAGAGACCCGAGGTGCCCCGCTCCCTCTGTAGAGCCGCCGACGACCGGAGAAGTCTGTTTTATCTCACAGGTTGGCAGCAATTAACTAGGGAGGCCCCATCATGAGTGATACGGATGATGTGCGGGTCCCTGACGGGGGAGATGCCCAGAGCGCAGTACCCGGAGCAGCAGCCCAAATAATGCCAATAACCTTGCCATATGTACCGGGTGCCAAATGGTTACCAACATACGCAGGCAAACCCGGTACGTTAGCAACCTTTAAGCAAAAGATGTGTGCAATGCTGGACATGTATACTATGACACAGAAGCAGCAGGCCACCATTGTGCTGGGACAATTAACAGGCGTAGCGGAGCTGGAGGTTGAGTCCTGGAGTGATGCTGACAGGGACTCTGCTGCTAAGGTGTTTGATAAGCTAAAAACTCTCTTTGAAAAGGGCACACAGTCTGAATTGAGGATGCTGTTCTACCAGTGTAAGCAGAGACCGCAGGATACCATCAGAGACTATACCCTCCGTTTACAAGGGGCCCTCCGGTCCTTGAAACAGGTAGACCCGGCAAGTGTATTGGAAGAGGATAAAATGCTTGCAGAACAGTTTACAGAGGGATTGAGGTCAGATTACCATCGCCAACAGGTGCATATGTGGATATTGGATCACCCAACAGTGAACTTTAGTGACTTAAAAGATCGTGCTACAACTGTGTTAAGAGATCCAGCGCCTGCAGAACCTGCAGTCCAATCCTGGCAGGCTAATACCTCTCCCATAGACTTGAAACCTGTTTCTATAGAACCTGCAAAAGCAGAAAGTCAAACTGTGGCAAATGATGACATGCATAATCAGGTGCTGCAGTTGACAAAAAACATGGACTATGTATTAAAGCTCTTGCAAACTATGCCTGGGACACCACCACCAAGCAAAATCCAACTAGCTGATAGCCCTGAGGATGTCCCATGGATACGGAGGAAGACCAAGTCGCCTGTGCAGGGGACCAACGCACCATTCCAACGTAGACCCATGTCGCCCGTGCAGGGGACCAACCCACCATTCCAACATAGACCCATGTCGCCCGTGCAGAGGACCGACGCACCATTCCAACGCAGAGCCAGGGACTACACGGATTCTTCAGGACAACCCATCTGCCTGCGACGCAACAAACCAGGACACTTTGCAAGAGGATGCCCTTTAAACACGAGATTCCTGGGCCCGAGGGCCAGCTCCCAGGAGTAGAGCAGCTGGGCCCAAAGGACTGGTGTAAGCGGTACGTGGGAGGCCGTCCATGCCTCAACATTACACTAGAAGGAATCCCCATATCGGCCCTACTGGACACCGGGTCGCAGGTCACTACGATCCCACATATCCTTTACAAACAGTATTGGTCTGATGATGATCTTGAACCTCCAAACCCCAATTTTTATATTATTGCAGCTAATGGCCAACCACAGAAACAGGTGGGGTACAGAGCAGCTACAATAAAGTTGGGGAGGGAGGAGTTGAAAGGCCAAGGGTTATTTGTGGTTGAAGATAATCCTAATGAAAAATGCCCTTACATGGTTATTGGTACAAATGTTATTGAAAACTGCTTTGGAGAAGTGTTGTTTTTACTCCGACAAATTTCTCAGACTGCTGTTTATGGGCGGACAAGAATCATCCAATGAGAGATCCGAGCCCTCATCCACAAGCAACAGGTAAATCTGTCTGGGGGAGAAATTGGCAGACCCGGTTCCCATTGTACTACCACCAAAAAGCGAAATGATGATATGGTGTCGAGCAGCGATAGGTTGTAGAGGACAGGAATACCAGGCAGTTGTAGAGCCGGTATTTTCAGAGCACAGACCTACGCTACTCACAGCCAGAGGGGTGGTGGATGTACGCAAGGGACGAGTACCAATCCATGTGTTGAATTGTGGGGAGAGGAAGCAAAGTTACCCTGGTATGCTACTGTAACAAAGCTGTATACTGTTTATAACAACAACATACAAGCAGTATGACCTGTTTCCTCGTCCCGCCAGGCGGAGGATAACAACTCCAAAGGACAGCTGTAGGAGTGGTGTCAGCAGTTGCATGTAGGAACTGATGCCACCCCTTCTCACCAGAAGCACGGAGTGTACCAGGTAGTACAGGAGTTCGAGCAAATATTCAGTAAGCATCCATTAGATTTTGGGAGGATTAAAGGGGTACATCATCGCATACCCACAGGAGATCATCCTCCAATTAAGTTGAGACACAGACCCATTCCACCAGGTCACTACCAACATGCCAAAGAGATGCTGAGGGACATGAAGGAGGCCGGGCTTATAAGAGATAGCAGTAGTCCCTGGGCAGCCCCTTTAGTCCTAGTCAGAAAGAAGGATGGCACGATGAGGATGTGTGTGGATTACAGGGAGGTCAATAAAATCACTCACAAAGATGCTTACCCGTTACCCTGAATAGAGGAGTTTCTTGCTGCATTAAAGACTGCTAATTATTTCTCCACATTAGATCTCACTAGTGGGTATTGGCAGGTCTCCGTTGCAGAAGAAGACCGAGAGGAGACTGCATTCACAACGCCAATGGGACTATGTGAATTCAACAGCATGCCATTCGGGTTATGCAATGCACCAGGAACGTTTCAAAGAATCATGAAAAGTTGCCGGGGACACCGGAACTTCGAAACAGTGCTCTTATACCTGGACGACGTCATCGTGTTTTCTAAAACCTACGAGGAACACCTGAAACACCTGGCAGAGGTATTTGAGGCTTTAGCAAAGTGTGGGATGAAGCTCAAACCATCTAAATGTCACCTGCTAAAACCTAAAGTCCAATACCTAGGACACGTGGTCAGCGCAGATGGAGTAGCACCAGACCCGGAAAAGGTAACAGTAATCCAGGATTGGCAGAGACCAACCACCATCACCGAGGTACATCAGTTCTTAGGGTTGGTTGGATACTATAGAAGATTCATTAAGGGCTACACAAAGATGGCTGCGCCCCTACAAGATCTTCTGATAGGCCAATCTAAGAAGTGAAGATTTTCAGAGCCACCATTGGAATGGGGAGAGGAACAAGAAAATTCCTTCCAACAGATGAAGCAGGCTCTAACCGGTGAGGAAATCCTGGCTTACCCCGATTATAACCTACCATTCGTCCTTTACACCAACGCAAGCAATGTAGGCTTGGGAGCAGTTCTTTCCCAGATTAAAGATGGTAGAGAGCGAGTAATAGCCTACGCCAGCAGAAAACTTCGACCCACCGAGAGGAACCCGGAAAACTACAGTTCCTTTAAGTTGGAGTTCCTGGCCTTGGTCTGGGCTATAACAGAAAGATTCAAGCATTACCTCGCAGCTTCGAAGTTCACCATCTTCACAGATAATAACCTGTTGACACATCTGGATACCGCGAAGCTTGGAGCATTGAAGCAACGTTGCATGGCTCAACTGTCGAATTATGACTTTACTATCAAATATCGAGCAGGCCGCAACAACGCAAATGCTGATTCCCTTTCCAGAAACCCTCAAGTACATCTACAAGGAAGTGAAGAAGAGGATGATTTAGAAGAAATAGAACTTCCAGCTTTCCATAAAAGTAGAAAATGGCAAATCGCTGAAGATCGCGTCTACCAAAACCGTCAGACTGCTGAACTAAACCGCTGCCTCACTATGGATGGAAAAGGACTCAAGACAGTGATCCGGCAGTAACCCTTATAAAGAAGTTGATAACCCAACCGGATTCCAAACTTGAAAAGAATGCTCCATTAGAAGCCCAACACTTGTGGAAAGAAAGAAGTCTGTTATTGATCTATGAAGGTCAATTGTGCAGGCAGTACATCAACCCAAGAACGCATGAAATGGTATGGCAAGTTGTGGTTCCAAAGAGAGATTTCCAAATAGTATTGGAAGCGTACCACGATGGATCAGGACACTTTGGATGGAGAAAACTGGAAATACTGTTACGTGAAAGATTCTATTGGATAAGCATGAGGTCTTCCATAGAGAGATGGTGTAAAAATTGTGCACCATGCTCATTAAGAAGAAGAGACCGTAACAGCCAGAAAGCACCACTCAAGCCTATTATCACCAAAGAACCATTAGAACTGGTAGCCTTAGATCATGTCAAACTCGCACCCAGCAAGTCAGGCTACACCTATGCTCTTACCATGGTAGACCACTATTCCAGATTCCTTGTGGTAGCTCCAGTAAAAGACGTAACAGCTGAGACAGTAGCATGAACATTTCAAGCTCATTTCTGCAGACCCCATGGTTATCCAGAACAGGTATTTACAAACCAAGGACCTGCCTTTGAAGCTGAAATATTTCAAGAGTTCTGTCGCCTATACGGATGCAAGAAGATTCGCACCACGTCTTACCATCCTCAAACAAATGGAATGTGTGAAAAGATGAATCACGTGGTAATTGAAATGCTGAAAACTCTGCCGTTAGAAGAACGCAATCAATGGCCAGAGAAGTTACCAGATCTAGCTGACATCTACAACAACATCCCAGTAAGCTCAACTAATTGCACTCCTGTGTACCTTATAAGAGCAAGATCAGGAAAATTGCCCATAGACTTCGAGATAGGCATAGTATTTCCTGAAGCAGATACTACAGATACAGATTGGGATACCCGTAGGAAAGAACAATATCAGAAAATCCAAAAATGAGTTGAGAGAAGTCTGGAAAAATCTAGAGATGACAAGAAACCAACTTCAATAAAAGTGCACAAGGAACACCCTTAACACCAGGTGAATTAGTTTTGTAGAGAAAAAGAAGAATGCACAAACTAGATGAGCAATGGGAAAAAGAACCATACACTGTATTACCATCCAATTTTGATAACCAGAAAACTTGTTTAATCAGCAAAGATCATGGTGAAACAACAGCAACAGTGTCTAGAGATCATTTAAAGAGGTGCCCTCAACAGCTTCAACCAGAAGAAGATGTACCTTGTCCAAAGTCAGAAGAGCAAGAGAAGCCAAAGACAGTCCAGACCATCATTGGAGAGTTACCAGCAGATTGCCCTCAAATTGAAGGTACATATCTAATCCCAACTTTAATGTTTCCATCAGCAGTAGAAGTGCCAAGAATACAAGAACCACCCGTTGTACCGGAACCAGAGATCCATGCAATCGGTGTACCTGCCATTCCTACTGTGAGATCAGGTAGACGCAGACTGCTACCCAGTTTACCAGTCACACATAGACCCACTCTCACAGACCCTACACCAGAATTACGTAGGTGCACACATGTCAATCTATGACACCCACCTCTCAGGTTTAGGGAGTAAACTGCAAAATGTGGGAAAATGTAAATATGTTTAAAATGTAAATATGTTATTAATGCTAATGTACAGAAGGGTGGAGGAACTGGATTAGCCCTCATGCACATCAAGTTAGGAAAAGAAAGTGCCTGGGGGTGGTATAAGTGAAGCCAGGCCTCCTAAGCAGATACACCCGTATTGTATATAGTTATGCTTTTTAATTTGAAGAGACTTAACATGTTGGACTCTTGAACTTTCTCTTTTTCTTATTTTCAAAATGGACCATAGTCACAGGACTGGTAGTGGCAAACCCCTGTTTCAGCAGCCCCTAAACAGCCTGCAGCGTATGGACTAGCGCTGTATTGACTGGTAACCTGTTTTCTTATTTATCCCTGGTTTTTGTAAATTTTTCATTTATAAGACTCTATTCCAGGGGTCTCAAACTCCAGGCCTCGAGGGCCACACACAGTCCAGGTTTTCAGGATTTCCTCATCATTTGACAGTTGGTGATTTAATCTCCTGCACAGGTGATTATTTCAACTGTCAAATACTAAGGAAACCCAGAAAACCTGGACTGTGTGCGGCCCTCGAGCCTGGAGTTTGAGACCCCTGCTCTATTCAATAATCAAATGTAAATAGTTATAACCTGTTGTGTTTATGAAAAATGTTTCAGTCCTGGAGGACTGTATTTAACTAGGGGGGTATGTGGCACCCCTGCGGGGAATTGCCACAGGTTTCACCGGTGCAAGGAAGGACTAACACCTTGGTTTGACACAGCACACACCACCTTCCACCCCAGACCTGAAGGGGGGAGCTCTACTGGCTGCATTAAGTCAGTTCCCCTTTAAGAGCACTCAGGCTGAGGGGAGGAGGCAGTTAGTCCCAGGAGACAGTTTCAGTTAGTTCATGTGAGGAGAGGAAGAGAGAGGAGGCAGAGCTGTTGGTCTCTGGGGAGAGATTCAGGCCAGGACCAGGGACGACTGACTGCTGTGCACACCCCAGGGAAGGGTCGGAGGAAAGGGGAGGAGAAAGGGAACTGAAAAAAAAGGATTTATGATATACCCCTTTAGTACACCCGGACACTGGAGTCCGATGCTGCTAGCCTGCAGAGCTGCAGCAGAAAACCCAGCAAACTCAGGAGGAGTTCAGCCCTGAGGAGATATGGAAAGAGGCACTAAACTGACCAAGCACAGGACCAGGGGTCACAAGAGGAACAGGGACCCCGCAGGAGGACCTCATTGTCAGTTTAGGATAAATAACAGAAAAGAAGAAGTGGTGGGTTCAGGCTCAGGCAGGACTCATCCCACACCACAGAGCACAGACACAAAGGAGGCTTCATAACTTTCTAAGGTGAAAGTCCCAAATTGCACTGGGGACCTGGTTATTACTCTGAACTGTACCTGTTATGTTACCATCAGTAAAAGGTACCGAAACAACAATCCCTGTGTGTCTGTGTGCCTGTTTAACCGCTGCAATGCACCATTGTGCCAGAAAGGACTTGGTTATTGCCCTCCCTCACCATCTTCCTTCATCACTGCCCTCCCTCACGATCTTCCTTCATTGCTGCCCTAAGGTAAAGCTCCACCTGTGGGGCGCTGTACCACACTTTGCTGCCCCAACCATCACCTCAGCGGCCGGCTGGCAGCGCCGGTACCAAAGAGGGAGTTGAATGAGAGGTGGGATGAGATTACAGTGTGGACAGATGCTTTTCAAGAAGTTTGGTGATGAACGGGAGCAGGGATATGGGCTGGTAGCTGGATGTAGAGGTGGGGTCGAGGGATGGTTTCTTTAAGATAGGTGTAATTGTTGCATGTTTGAAAGCAGAAGGAAAGGTACCAGAAGTTAGTGATAGGTTGAAGAGGTGGGCTAGGGCTGAGATGAGTGTGATGGTGTGGTTGGGAAAGAAGTGAGATGGGATGGGGTCCAGTGCACAAATGGTGAGGTGTGATCTAGAGAGGAGGTGTGCGAGTGAGTTCTCCTTCAGTGATGGAGACCAGGAGGATTAGTAGGAGAGGGGATTGGTCTGGTATACTTAGGCGTTGTGGTGGTTGGGTAGCAAAGACTTGTCTGATCTGATCAATCTTGTGTGTTGCAAAGTGTTCTGCAGAAATACGAGAAGCAGGAGGGCCAGTAGGGGGCAAAGGAGGGAGTAAATGTGTTGAATAACCGCCTGGGTTTGTGAGACAAAGAGTATATGAGGCTAAGGAAGTAATTCTGTTTAGTGGTGGTGATTGCTGACTTGAATTTGAGAGTTGCTTGTTTGAATGCTATGTAGTCTTCTTGGGAATGAGTTTTCTTCCAGCGCCGTTCAGCAACCCTAGACGCCCGCCGCGGGATTTTAGTGGTGTTTGTGTGCCCGGGTTGTCTGTTGATTTGTCGTGTTCTGCCATGAACGAGTGGAGCAACTGCATCAATAGCTGATATGAGTGTAGAGTTGTAGAAAGCTGTGGAATTATCTGTGTCGTGGAGTGAGGATATGGATGATAGTGGTAAAATGGCATTGGAGAGTGTGTGAGCGTCAAGATGTATGAGGTTTCTGCGAGGGGGTGCGAGTTGGTGGACATAGGATTAAAAATAAGATCCTGTAGTTATAGAGTTAAAAGGCTTAAGTAGGGAATATTAAATTGCATAAATGCAAATACCATACTTTGTTTATTTTTGACTCATCTAAGCTGCAGAAAAAACAAATATTGCTAAGAATGAGACTCCTGTTGCAAATCAATTGTTTCTTTATATTGATAAACAACAATTTTGTGTTTTGTTGACATAGGAAATCTAAGTAAATGAGGATCCCATGATTAGACTAATGTCGGCCAAACTTGGGAATATGAGAGGACTTGGCTCACATTCTAATGTGTATGGGGGTCTTCTGACTCCCACCTAACTGATGATGGTGGGAGATTTAAGGATCGAACATGCCAACCCCTTTACCCTTGGCTACATAAGCTGAAACCAAATGTGTCCAGCAGCAGCTGGATTGTAAAGAGTACCTGTACAAGGCGAGACAGGAGAGATAGCTGCAGGCCGAACTATCCCTATCTATTGTTTATAAAGTCCCTGTGGATACTCAGATTGTATTACTAAGGCCAATTTATTAATAAAATAAGCTACAAAAACCAAGACAGTATTTTGGCACACTTGCCATGTTCAACATACCAATTGAGCAATTCAATTTTTCTATAAATGTTCATTGCCAATCATTGCCTTGCAGTGGCGTAACATGAAGCTCATGGGCCCCGATGCGAAAGCTCCAACGGGGCCCCTAATTATTACAAATCTTTAACAGCAATAGTCTTTTTGTATAGGCCAAAGGGACTTTTGGGGCCCCATAGTCTCCGGGGCCCAGGTGCGATCGCAACCCCTGCACCTGTTGTAGTTACGCCCCTGTTGCCTTGTGTAAACATGCAGTTGATCAAATGATAAAAGCATATTTTATTCAGGTTTGAACTCTTTAATACTATATGATCTACATAACTGTTATAAGCACAGGTCACTTTGTACATCATGCTAATCATACAGCACTGTTTCTATACCAGAGCCATAAGCTGCAGGAGGTGCTGATGGGTTGCACAATAGTGAAGTGCTGATGGGTTAACAAATTGTGAGATACTAATAGGTTGCACAATTATGAAGTGCTGATGGGTTGCACAGTTGGGAGGTACATATGGCAAACAGAGACCTGGGCATCACTTGGGTGTTTATCATACGCTAAAAGTACCGTTACACACAGAGATATATTGCTTGCAACTCACTGGTTGCAGTGAAATCATGGACACATTGTTCCATTTTGTTGCCGTGTACAAAATGGAACAATGTGTCCATGATTTTAGTGCAACCAGTGAGTTGTAAGCAATCTCTGCACAGATATCTCTGTGTGTAAGGGTACCGTTACACGTCGCAATACTGTTCCGATATTGCCTGCAACTTCACGGGAGCGTGCACGTTTTTGGCACTTGTCCAAGATCGCATAGGAGATGTTACACGTATCAATCGCACCTGCAACTTCCGACGATCCGGCGTCCCGGAAGTCGGCTGCTAAATTGCCCATGCGATGTTGCAGATCGCATTTGCGGCGTCACACAGCACAACCACATAAGCAACGTGGGCGTACTTTTGACCCAGCTTAGGACGTAGGCGTACCTGAGTTGGCTTAACTGCACCCAGAACACTCCGATTGGACGGCGAAAGAGCGTTATCATTGGTCAGCCATCTCAGACAACATGGTGGCGATATGGATGCAATTGTCCATTCTACCATCTCGAAACTGATGTCATACGTGATGTGTAGGAGCTCCAGCAACACACTGCGGCGTCACCAAACTGGCAGACAGGAATGCCTAGACGTACTCCTCAATAGTAAAGGAGGTGTTTAAAAATTATTCGCCTTGTATACAGTTAGGGCCAGAAATATTTGGACAGTGACACAAGTTTTGTTATTTTAGCTGTTTACAAAAACATGTTCAGAAATACAATTATATATATAATATGGGCTGAAAGTGCACACTCCCAGCTGCAATATGAGAGTTTCCACATCCAAATCAGAGAAAGGGTTTAGGAATCATAGCTCTGTAATGCATAGCCTCCTCTTTTTCAAGGGACCAAAAGTAATTGGACAATGGACTCTAAGGGCTGCAATTAACTCTGAAGGCGTCTCCCTCGTTAACCTGTAATCAATGAAGTAGTTAAAAGGTCAGGGGTGGATTCCAGGTGTGTGGTTTTGCATTTGGAAGCTGTTGCTGTGACCAGACAACATGCGGTCAAAGGAACTCTCAATTGAGGTGAAGCAGAACCTCCTGAGGCTGAAAAAAAAGAAAAAATCCATCAGAGAGATAGCAGTCATGCTTGGAGTAGCAAAATCAACAGTTGGGTACAATCTGAGAAAAAAGGAATTGACTGGTGAGAATTGACTGGGAACTCTAAAAGGCCTGGGCGTCCACGGATGACAACAGTGGTGGATGATCGCCGCATACTTTATTTGGTGAAGAAGAACCCGTTCACAACATTAACTGAAGTCCAGAACACTCTCAGTGAAGTAGGTGTATCGGTCTCTAAGTCAACAGTAAAGAGAAGACTCCATGACAGTAAATACAAAGGGTTCACATCTAGATGCAAACCATTCATCAATTCCAAAAATAGACAGGCCAGAGTTAAATTTGCTGAAAAACACCTCAAGAAGCCAGCTCAGTTCTGGAAAAGTATTCTATGGACAGATGAGACAAAGATCAACCTGTACCAGAATGATGGGAAGAAAAAAGTTTGGAGAAGAAAGGGAACGGCACATGATCCAAGGCACACCACATCCTCTGTAAAACATGGTGGAGGCAACGTGATGGCATGGGCATGCATGGCTTTCAATGGCACTGGGTCACTTGTGTTTATTGGTGACATAACAGCAGACAAGAGTAGCCGGATGAATTCTGAAGTGGATATACTTTCAGCCCAGATTCAGCCAAATGCTGCAAAGTTGATTTGACGGCGCTTCATAGTACAGATGGACAATGACCCCAAGCATACAGCCAAAGCTACCCAGGAGTTCATGAGTGCAAAAAAGTGGAACATTCTGCAATGGCCAAGTCAATCACCAGATCTTAACCCAATTGAGCATGCATTTCACTTGCTGAAATCCAGACTTAAGACGGAAAGACCCACAAACAAGCAAGACCTGAAGGCTGCGGCTATAAAGGCCTGGCAAAGCATTAAGAAGGAGGAAACCCAGCGTTTGGTGATGTCCATGGGTTCCAGACTTAAGGCAGTGATTGCCTCCAAAGGATTCGCAACAAAATATTGAAAATAAAAATATTTTGTGTGGGTTATGTTTATTTGTCCAATTACTTTTGACCTCCTAAAATGTGGAGTGTTTGTAAAGAAATGTGTACAATTCCTACATTTTCTATCAGATATTTTTGTTTAACCCTTCAAATTAAACGTTACAATCTGCACTTGAATTCTGTTGTAGAGGTTTCATTTCAAATCCAATGTGGTGGCATGCAGAGCCCAACTCGCGAAAATTGTGTCACTGTCCAAATATTTCTGGCCCTAACTGTACATGCATTTTCATCAAATTCACGAGATGCATAAGTCAATGCATGTAGTGGTGTACGCACACATAATCAAAGATGGCTGCTTTACCAGGGCCATCCAATCGGCACACAATACTAGCCACCAATCGCCATAGATGGGGCGCAGAAAACACAGGCACGCCTACAGCCTTGGTTTTGCAACCTGTGAAATCGCAAACAAGATCGTAGTTGCGCCGTCACACAGCACAATCATGCCAGATCGCATATGCCACATTGCACGGTTGAAGAGCATGCACAATCTCCTTGTGATGTCGTTCCTGCAATTTATTGCAGTCGCATCGCCCTGTTACCCGACACAACGCACGAACGATATCAACTGCAACTGACCACACCACGTGACTTTTGGTCGATGTTGCATGCAATGTTGCAACGTGTAATGGTACCCTAACAGTACCTTTAGGGTACCTTTACACGCGGCAATTTTTATAGCAATTTCACTGGCAATTTGCTGGTTGCAGTGAAATCATGGACACATTGTTCTATTTTGTTGCCATGTACAAATGGAACAATGTCTTAATGATTTCACTGCAACTAGCAAATTGCCAGTGAAATTGCTAGAAAAATTGCCGCGTGTAAAGGTACCTTTAAGGCCTATCTCGTTGAAGGCAACTTGTCACTCAAACACTTACCAGCTAGGTAGTGCACTGCACTACACAAGTGCAGTTTGTTACCTATGTGCTTATAAGATAACATGTGCAAGTCCCCTAGTGCGACTAAAAAATATTGAAAAAGTGTTTTTAATTGTAAAAAAGTAAGGAAAAAGGACACACCTTCCACAAAATTCCAGTCTTAAAATAGAAATATCTTTAATCTATTAAAAAAATCCCTTAAAAAGGAAACATATTTGACATCACTGTGTGCATACCATAGCACCGTGCCATACTGATGCATGTAAATTGCTATGGAATTAATAATAGCACTATATAAATTAATGAAAATATATGAATATATATATATATATATTCTGTATATATATATACTAGCTGGGTGCCCGATGCAGATGCATCGGGATTCTAGAAGAGCGAGTCTCTGACTCGCAATGGCCGCTTCGCGGCCAATGCTTCGCGCTGCTAAGGCGACTCGCCATGCCCGCTGCGCGGGCATAGCGAGTCGCCTTAGAACTGCTCGCAATGGCCGCTGCGCGGCCAATGCTTCGGTCGTATCCACATGACGACACTGACTCGCAGCGCGAGCGGACTCAAAAGGGGCAAAAAACCCATTCGTGATTATATACCGTATATACTCGTGTATAAGCCGACCCGTGTATAAGCCGACCCCCCTACTTTTGCCCCCAAAACCTGGGAAAATTTATTGACTCGTGTATAAGCCGAGGGTGGACCCCAGCACAGGTATACAGCCCCCAGCAGTGTGGTATACAGCAGCCTCCCCAGTGGTATATACAGGCCCCAGCAGTGTTACAGCAGCAGCCCCAGTGGTATATACAGCAGCAGCCCCAGTGGTAGTATACAGCAGCCCCAGAGGTATATACAGCAGCCCCAGTGGTAGTATACAGCAGCAGCCCCAGTGGTAGTATACAGCAGCAGCCCCAGTGGTAGTATACACGCAGCCCCAGTAGTATATACAGCCCCAGTGGTAGTATATAGCCCCAGTGGTAGTATATATACAGCCCCAGTGGTAGTATATAGCCCCAGTGGTAGTATATAGCCCCAGTGGTAGTATATAGCCCCAGTAGTAGTATACAGCCCCAGTGGTAGTATATAGCCCCAGTGGTAGTATATATACAGCCCCAGTGGTAGTATACAGCCCCAGTGGTAGTATATAGCCCCAGTGGTAGTATACAGCCCCAGTGGTAGTATATAGCCCCAGTGGTAGTATACATACAGCCCCAGTGGTAGTATATAGCCCCAGTGGTAGTATATAGCCCCAGTGGTAGTATACATACAGCCCCAGTGGTAGTATATAGCCCCAATGGTAGTATATAGCCCCAGTAGTAGTATACAGCCCCAGTGGTAGTATATAGCCCCAGTGGTAGTATATAGCCCCAGTGGTAGTATATAGCCCCAGTGGTAGTATACAGGGCCCCAGCAGGGCCCCCCTCATAATTTGGCGCCCCCACCTCAGTTTCTGGGCCCCCCCGCATGCAGCGCTGCACATATACATTACGTGTCTAGCAGCTGTTACCCTCCGGTGGCAGATCGCGGCTCCCGGCTCCGGGCTCCATCTTCCTCGCTGTCTTCCTGCTTTGTGACCGGCGCGATGACGTCATCGCGCCGGTCACATGACAACCAGGAAGACAGAGAGGAAGATGGAGCCCGGAGCCGGGAGCCGCGATCTGCCACCGGAGGGTAACAGCTGCTAGACACGTAATGTATATGTGCAGCGCTGCATGCGGGGGGGCCCAGAAACTGAGGTGGGGGTGCCAAACTTTGAGGGGGGCCGTATGACTCGCGTATAAGCCGAGGGGGGGACTTTTCAGCCCAATTTTTGGGCTGAAAAACTCGGCTTATACGCGAGTATATACGGTAATAGATATACATATATACAGGGTGGGCTTTTTTATATGGATGCAGCTAAATAAAATGGGAGTGTTTGGTGATATCAACTTCCTGTTTGTGGCACATTAGTATAAGGGAGGGGGAAAATTTTTCCAGATGGGTGGCGATCATTTTGGCCATTTTGAAGTCGGCCATTTTGGATCCAACTTTATTTTTTCAATGGGAAGAGGGTCATGTGACACATGAAACATATTGAGAATATCATAAGAGAAACATTGGTGTGCTTGGTTTTAACGTAACTTTATTCTTTCATGAGTTACTTACAAGTTTATGACCATTTATAAAATGTGTTCAAAGTGCTGCCCATTGTGTTGGATTGTCAATGCAACCCTCTTTTCCCACTCTTGAAACACTGATAGCAACACCGCAGAAGAAATCTAGCACAGGCTTCCAGTATCCATTGTTTCAGATGCTGCACATCTCGTATCTTCACAGCATAGACAACTGCCTTTAGATGAGGCAAATATTTTTGTGAATGGGGAAGTTAACAAACAAAACCCCCGCTATTGGTCTGACACTAACCCACAGTGGATAGAGCCCTCCAAGACTGTTGGAACACAAACATTGATGGTATGGTGTGGTATATGGGGTACAAACATACACTGTGTGTAGAATTATTAGGCAAGTTGTAATGTAGAAGATTATTTTTATTATTGATCAACAACTATGTTCTCAATCACCCCAAAAACGTATAAACATCAAATCTTAATATTTTTGAAAGTTGGAGTGGGTTTTTTTTAGATTTGGCTATCTTAGGAGGATATCTGTTTGTGCAGGTAACTATTACTGTACAGAATTATTAGGCAACTTAATAAAAACCAAATATTTTCCCATCTCACTTCTTTATTTTCACCAGGTAAACCAATAGAACTGTACAAAATTTAGAAAAAAACATTTCTGACATGCAATAACAACACACAAAAAAAATTAGTGACCAATATAGCCACCTTTCTTTATGATGACACTCAACAGACTTCCACCCATAGAATCTATCAGTTGCTTGATCTGTTTACGATCAACATTGAGTGCAGCAGCCACCACAGCCTCCCAGACACTGTTCCCAGAGGTATACTATTTTCCCTCCCTGTAGAGCTCACAATTTAGGAGGGACCACAGGTTCTCTATGGGGTTCAGATCAGGTGAACAAGGGGGCCACGTCATTATTTTTTCTTCTTTTAGACCTTTACTGGCCAGCCACGCTGTGGAGTAGTTGGATGCATGTGATGGAGCATTGTCCTGCATGAAAATAATTTTTTTCTTGAACGATACCGACTTCTTCCTGTACCACTGCTTGAAGAAGTTGTCTTCCAGAAACTGGCAGTAGGTCCAGGAGTTGAGCTTCACTCCATCCTCAACCGAAAAGGTCCCACAAGTTCATCTTTGATGATACCAGCCCATACCAGTACCCCACCTCCACCTTGCTGGCATCTGAGTCACAGTGGAGCTCTCTGCCCTTTACTGATCCAGCCTCTGGCCCATCCATCTGGCCCATCAAGAGTCACTCTCATTTCATCAGTCCATAAAACCTTTGAAAAATTAGTCTTAAGATATGTCTTGGCTCAGTCTTGACGTTTTATCTTATGTTTCTTGTTCAAAGGTGGTCGTTTTTCAGACTTCCTTACCTTGGGCATGTCCCTGAGTATGGCACACCTTGTGCTTTTTGATACTCCAGTAATGTTGCAGCTCTGAAATATGGCAAAACTGGTGGCAAATGGCATCTTGGCAGGTTCACGCTTGATTTTACTCAATTCATGGGTAGTTATTTTGCACCTTTTTTTGCCCAACATGCTTCTTGTGACCCTGTTGGCTATTTGCCATGAAACGCTTGATTGTTCGGTGATCACGCTTCAAATGTTTGGCAATTTCAGTACTGCTGCTTCCCTCTGCAAGACATCTCACAATTTTGGACTTTTCAGAGCCCATCAAATCTCTCTTCTGACCCATTTTGCCTAAGGAAAGGAAGTTGCCTAATAATTAAGCACACCTTATATAGGGTGTTTATGTCATCAGACCACACCCCTCCTCATTACAGAGATTCACATCACCTGATTTACTTAATTGGTAGTTGGCTCTCAAACCTATACAGCTTGGAGTAGGACAACATGTATAAAAAGTATCAAAATACTCATTTGACTAACAATTCTGCGCACAGTGTAGTGGGGCCATTCTTCATCAATGGAAACCTCAATGCCACTGGATATCTGAATCATGTAGCAATTTCAGATTTGCAATGGCATTGAGGTTTCCACTGAAGAAGAATGACCCCACTATCCCACTATCTTTATATATATATATATATATATATATATATATATATATATATATATATATATATATATATGCAAAAAACAATACAAACCCTCACTCTGGGAACAAAAAAAGTTAAAACGTTATGGCTCTCAGAACTAGAAGCGAAACAATAACTGAATTTTTATTAATAAGTTAATTTCTTGTGCAAAAATATCTAATGTAAAATACTGATAAAAAAATTGGATCTTATGGTACATTTACACGCGTTCACAGGAAGGTAGGAACAGGCAGCATCGGACACAAATTGTGCCTGTTGCCTTGAAAAGACCACGAAGTGGCTGCGTGTAATTCAGGACTTTCCTTCCTGTGTCTTCCCTGAAGGAAAGTCCTGAATTACACGCAGCCACATCGTGGTCTTTTCAAGACAACAGGCACAATTTGTGTCCGATGCCTGCCTGTTCCTACCTTCCTGTGGCCGCTTGTAAATGTACCATCACTGTAATCATATCTACCCGTACTATAGCACTATACCAGGGGTCTGAAACTCGCGGCCCGCGGGCCGCATGCGGCCCCTGGGGCCCCTCAGTGCTGCCCCCGACACAGTGGAGAGTGAATCATGTCGGCGGTCCTGTGCGGGGGCCGCCGCGATACTGCTTTACACTTCAGGCCCCTTCATTGACACTTTACTGCCGCTCGCTCTGCAGCTTGCTCTGTGCCCTGCAAGTTCAATACAAGCCGCCAGCCAATGAGAGGCATATGACGTCACTTGCGGGCATCTCATTGGTTGGCGGCTTGTATTGAACTTGAAGGGGACAGAGCAAGCTGCAGAGCGAGCGGCAGTAAAGTGTCAATGAAGGGGCCGGAAGTGTTAATAAAGCAGTATCGCGGTGGCCCCCGCACAGGACCGCCGCTAGGTCACTTGCATAGCCGGCGCAGAGCGAGCGGGCAGTGAAGTGTCAGTGAAGGGGCCGGAAGTAATAATACAGCAGTATCGCGGCAGCCCCCTGCATAGGATTGCCGGCTAGGTTAGTTTTACAAAAGATGTAAAGTGGAAACCACCGGTGCTTGTCTTCATAAAATTTTGTCCTTTATTGTTATGTGAAATTTATAAAATCATTCAGCGTGCTAGCTGGGCGCTAGACGCGTTACAGAAGACACAACTTCCTTAATCATTAGTTGTGTCTTCCGAAACGCGTCTAGCGCCCAGCTAGCACGCTGAATGATTTTATAAATTTCACATAACAATAAAGGACAACATTTTATGAAGACAAGCACCGGTGGTTTCCACTTTACATTGTTTCCTGGGCAGTTGCCAAAGCTGCCACACCAGGTGCAGGAATCCAGGAGGTTATGGGCGGTGGAGCTGCCTTTTCCCTTTTCCTTTCCCAGTGAATGCATGCAGTTTTACAAAAGAGTCTGTGTCTGTGAGGTAATGTGAGTGTGTGTATGTGTGTGAGAGTGAGTGTCTGAGAGTGTGTGAGTGTGTGAGCCTGAGTGTGTGAGCCTGAGTGTGTGTGTGTGAGCCTGAGTGTGTGTGTGTGAGCCTGAGTGTGTGTGTGAGCCTGAGTGTGTGTGTGTGAGCCTGAGTGTGTGTGTGTGCCTGAGTGTGTGTGTGAGCCTGAGTGTGTGTGTGAGCCTGAGTGTGGGTGTGAGCCTGAGTGTGTGTGTGAGCCTGAGTGTGTGTGAGCCTGTGAGCGCGTCTGAGCCTGTGAGCGCGTCTGAGCCTGTGAGCGCGTCTGCGTCTGAGCCTGTGAGCGCGTCTGCGTCTGAGCCTGTGAGCGCGTCTGCATCTGAGCCTGTGAGCGCGTCTGCATCTGAGCCTGTGAGCGCGTCTGAGCCTGAGCCTGTGAGTGCTTCTGCGTCTGAGCCTGAGCGAGAGTGCGCCTAAGCGTGAGTGCGTCTGAGCCTGAGCGTGAGTGCGTCGGCGTCTGAGCCTGTGAGTGCGTCTGCGTCTGAGCCTGTGAGTGCTTCTGCATCTGAGCCTGAGCGTGAGTGCGTCTGAGCGCGTCTGCGTCTGTGCCTGTGAGTGCGTCTGAGCCTGTGCCTGTGAGTGCGTCTGCATCTGTGCCTGAGCCTGTGAGTGCGTCTGTGCCTGTGAGTGCGTCTGAGCCTGTGAGTGCGTCTGAGCCTGTGAGTGCGCCTGAGCCTGTGAGTGCGCCTGAGCCTGTGAGTGCATCTGAGCCTATGCCTGTGAGTGAGTCTGAGCCTGTGCCTGTGAGCGAGTCTGAGCCTGTGCCTGTGAGTGCATCTGAGCCTGTGCCTGTGAGTGAGTCTGAGCCTGTGCCTGTGAGTGAGTCTGAGCCTGTGCCTGTGAGCTAGTATAAGCCTGTGCCTGTGAGTGAGTGAATGTGTGTGTAAAAAGAATGTAGACTAGCTTGAGGACATCAGTACAAAAGGGGATCAGGATGGCGATATTAGTACAAGAAAGGGACCAAGATGCGGACATTACTACAAGAAGGGGATAAGGATTTGGACAGTATTACATTGAGCAAAAAATTCTGGTATTACTAAAAATGTTACTTAGGGCCACGTCACACACACAGATATCTGTACAGATATTGCTCGCAGATCTCTGGTTGCAGTGAAATCATGGACACATTGCTCCATTTATATACGGCCACAAAATGGAACAATATGTCCATGATTTCATTGCAACCAGAGATCTGCGAACAATATCTGTACAGATATCTGTGTGTGTGTGACGTGGCCCTTAGTCCTACAAGCAATGCGGCCCACCAACCCAGCCGAGTTTGAGACCCCTGCACTATACCATTATTTATCACACACCGTGATTGCTATAAATAAGAAAATGAAAATAAAAATTACCTCAAATGTTGATTTTTTCACAAAGAAATTGTATCTACCCCAAAATGACACCAGGGAAAAATACAGAAAGTCCCACAATAAATAAATAAATCGAAATATACAGTAGGTCTCAGAATATTCCCATCTCCAAGACTTCTTGTGAGAAATGCCAATTCTCTGGAATGCAGTGCCATTAACAATTTTCGATTAATTCCCAATACCCTCAGTTTTAAGTGAGCCCTAAAAACTAATTTCTTTAGACTACAGTAGCACCTCACCTGACTTATCTATCTATTTCCATTCTGCCCTTTACAAATTTTCTTTCGAATCGGGCCTCTTGGGTCATCTGTCTACACCCTCCATGCACTTAATAGCACTTTATCTGTATTTGATCCTGGTTGGTGACTGGTTCATGCAGCACTATGTGAATGCCCTATTTATTATATTGATGGAACTTTTACCATTTACCTTTGTGCCACCCTTATTTCTTAAGAGATTGGTATCTATTGAATTTCTTTACTCTGTAATGTCTCATATCGTCTGTACATGTCCTTTCTGAATTGTAAAGTGAGTGGGATATGTTGGTGCTATATACAGTAAATAAATTATTATTCTAGTAAACTCTTAAAATATATATTTTTTTTTTTCGTGTGTAAAAGTTGACACCAAACAGATTCCTTCAATTAGGTATTAATATTATAATAATTACCTGCAGATTAAAGTTAATGGGTTCTACAGGATTAGAAAAGAAATAGCCAAAGGATATGTCATTCTAAAAAGCTTAAGGGTACCTTTACACGCCGCAATTTTTGGCGGCGAAAGGAAGCAATCTAACGTGTGTTTGCACGTTTTTCATGGTCGCCTCAGATCGCCGATGGCGCTTTTACACGTCGCAATTTCGCCCTCAACCCAAGGCGATGTGTCGCCAGAAATCGCCACACCAACAGCGGGAAACATCCGGTACACTCCCGTCGCCGCTTCACACGCCGCAATCCCCAAAGGAATGAGGGTGTACAGGTTCAGTGCGGCGAGAACATTGGCTGGTGTATACCACGCACTAAGCAGGCTGATTAGACAACGCAATAGCGTTATGATTGGTCAGCCTGCGCTGGAAGGCTGGCTAATACATGACACCATTGCCATTGTGTGGTGGTGATTGTACAGCTCTTCAAATATGGCGCCCTGTGAAGTGTCAGCCAATGGAAACACAGTAGCCATCACCAATCATCGCTGAGGGGGCGCGGTCTTCAGCACGCTGTGGCACGCCTATGGGAAATTAATAGGCGGCGCAGATTCCGTCACTATCGCCCGTTCACACGCCAAAAGGCGGGAATGTCGCCTTCATGATTGCCTCTGATTTTGGAGCAGTGCTGTGAAATCAGAACCAGGCGACAACTTTTTTATCGCCACCAAATTCCCAAATTTCACGCCACAACTGGGAGGCTATTTGATGGCGATGGTGGCGGGGCGACATGTCACCGGTCATATTCCTCACCACGGTTGCGGCGTGTAAAGGTGCCCTTAGAGATACATTTAAAGGGGTATTTCCATTTCCAAGATCCTATCCCAAAATGTAGTAAGTGTAATAATAATAATATTAGCTCACCACTCCAATTAGAAATGTAGCATAGTTCTCCTGATTTCCTAATCAGCTATGTCACTTACCTCGTGCGCAGGCCTTTGCAACTTAGGTATCCATTGATACAACCAAGAGCAACTATTATTATTATTTATTTATATAGCACTATTAATTCCATGGTGCTGTACATGAAAGGGGTGTCATGCAAAATACAGATATAGGTTACAGTGAACAAATTAACAATGACAGACTGGTACAGAGGGGAAAGGACCCTGCCCTTGTGGGCTTACATTCTATAGGATGGTAGGTTGGGGGTTAGGTCCAGTGGTCGTGACACAGCTGCGCAGGTTTCTGCACAAGGGTGGTGGTGAGGTGGCCTCTCTGGTAGTAGTGGTGTGGTGGAGCGCCAGCTAACTAACTAGCTTTTACTATATGAGTGGGTTGTAACCATGGATATTTAAAGCTACTGTAATGCCTTGTACATTACATAAGAGACATAGCTAATCAAAATAACTATACTACATTTCTAATTGGAGGTATTTGCTAATATTATTATTATTACATCTACTATGTATTGGGATAAGATCTTGGAGATGGGAATACCCCTTTAATTAGCAAATCACAATCATTTTGTCTAGAGAGGTAATCATTATAGCATTAAAATGGCTGCCATCCTGTTACAATGACAAAAATCTGTCCTAGGATTTTAGGACAGGTGGCTGTAAGTATGTGTAGTAGGAAGATATAAGAGGTACTTAGGTTAGAAGAAGGCACTCAAACATTCGAGAGCCCTATTTTCCTGAATGACAATACATTGTATATATTATTTCTGAGTCACAGTAAAGAAGTGACCGGAAGATGCAGCACCTTACCTAACATTTTAGACAGTGTAACTTGAAGATTATGGACCCCAGTGCAAAAGCTCTGATGGGGACCTCAATTTTAGCAACTCTTTGATAACATTGGTCTTTTCATGTAGACCAAAGGAACGTTTGGCCTGTCCTAGGCGCCATGGCCCGGGTGCGATTGCTATCCCTGCACCAAGGACAGGTTTCTACCAGTATTACAAGATGGTGGCCATTTTAATTCACGTGTAATTACCTCTCTAGACAAAACTATTGCAATATCCTAATTAAATGTATATGTTACCACCCGGGGGTCTGCTGCAGCGTTCCAGCGACCTCTCCCTGCACCCTCAGCAGCCAGAGAAGAACTCCCCGCCTGGCACCCACGTTCCAGCGCCCACTGCTGGAGTAGCGCCACTCAGCTCCTCAAATTCCATGGCTACTGCTTGAGCACATGAAACAACATCTCCAAACCTGTTTCTTCTGGAGAGACAGCAGAGAGCATGCTCCTCCCCTCAGCCAATCGCCTAGCCTCTGTGTCCTGCCAATCAGGACCGCCCTGCTGATATTTAAGCTTCCTGTTTCCTGTCAGTCTTTGCCAGGGCAACTTCTACCTATTGAAGTGGCTAATCCTGGTCTGATCAGGTTGTTCCTTGTTTTGCTGGTTAACTGATTTCTGTGTGTTTCCCCCTACAGATCTCCGCCTTACCGGCTCCTTGCTGACTCCCGTGTTCCGGGTCACCCTCCTGGATCCCTTCCAAGCTGAATTGCTGATTCAGGTCCTGCTCCGGGTTCTCTGTGTTTCCGGTTCTCTGTGTTCTATCTTACCCGGTTGCTGTATTGTTTCCACGTCGCCTTGGGTCGGTTTAACACACGTGTCCGCTTCATTGGCCCCTTCGAGGCTGGTCCCGGCGGTATCCCTGTATAGGGGTCAAGCGCTCCGGGGTCTCCCTCGCTGGTGTTCCGGTGCTGTGGCCGTGTGGCCCTCCCCTGGGGCGTGGGTTCTATTCTGTTCTGTTCTGTTCAATAAACCCGTTAACTCGACTGTACTGGTCCGCCTCTCTATCAACCAGGTATCAGCATCCGCTTTACGCGGTCCAGTGGGTCCACGTGTGGGGTCCGTCAGTAGGACGTGACAGAGTTTGCCCTGGCCATGGACCCCGCTGATTCCAGGTTTGATGCCCAAAGAGAGCTGGCTGCACTCCACCAGAGTCACGACCAGGTTGTGGCGTTTATCCAGTCCCTAGAGGCCCTCTTGGGGGCGCCCTCTACCACTGATCCCACTCTCTCTTCCCAAGTGCTGAGTCTCCACCAGCAGGTGGACCGTCTGAGTGAGATACAGATTCGGATCTTATCCCATATGTCCTCCTTGGATGAGCGGCTCAGCAGCCTACAGAGAACAACAGGAAGCCCAGGTTCCGTTCCCGTGCTGCCAACTGAAGCTCCGACTGGAGCTGTGTCTTCACTACGGCTGTGCCAGCCCACCAGGTACACCGGGGATTCTAAAGCATGTCGGGGGTTTATTAACCAGTGCCAGCTCCACTTCCGGTTATTACCACACCAGTTCCCGACGGATGAGGCGAAAGTGGCGTTTCTGGCTTCGCACCTCGAGGGGGAGGCACTGGCATGGTTCAACCCGTTGCTGGAGAGTGAGGATCCCATCGTGTCCGACCTGCGGGCGTTCCTGGACACCTTTCGAAGGACCTTCGATGAGCCAGGACGGGTGGCGTCCGCCACCGAGGCGCTCTTTAACCTGCGACAAGGTAACCTGTTTGTGGGGCAATATGCCATCCAATTCCGTACCCTGGCTGCCGAGCTCCACTGGGCGGATGAGCCCTTGCTCGGAGTCTTCCGCCGGGGATTGTCTACCCGTATCAAGGATGAACTTGCGGTTCAGGACTTACCCAGCTCCCTGGAGGAGTACATCGCCCTCGCTGTCCGAATTGACCGTCGTCTTCAGGATCGGTTCCAGGAGAGAACGCAGGAGAGGCCACTGGAGAGAGGGTCCTTTCTTCCGGAGACCTCGGTACTCCCGGCAGGGCACGAGGCCATGGAGGTGGATCGTGTTCAGCTCCGGACCCAGAGGAGGGAGGAGAGGATCGCCCGGGGCCTGTGCCTTTATTGTGGAGAGTCTGGCCACTTTCGCCGCCTATGCCCCAAGCAGCCAGAGAACCTCCAGCTAGGGCAGGTAAGAGAGGCTCACCTAACAGAGAGAAAGCTCTCTCCACCTCTCGCTATTGCCATCCAGGTCACGGTTGGAGACGTACGCCATTCGGAGCTGGCTGGTCTGGATTCCGGGTCCGCAGGTAACTTTGTGCAGCTGGAGACGGCGCAACATTACGGTATTCCCATATACCCCCTGCAGCATCCCCGCGTCATCACCTCGGTCGATGGGAGACCCTTACAAGACGCCGTGACGGGTGTCACCGGAGAGGTGGAAATACAGGTCGGTCCTCGTCACACTGAGCGTCTTACCTTCTATGTCCTGCCGGTCCTGTCTCCTCCGTTTCTGCTCGGTCTTCCATGGCTCCGTATTCATGAACCGGTTCTGGAATGGCAAACAGGTGAGGTCCTGCGGTGGGGGCAGGCTTGTCATAGTTGTTGCCTCCTTCCCGTGTCCCCGGTCCGGTTGCCACCCTCACCGGCAGCGCTACCCGGTCTGCCCTCGGCCTATCGGTCGTATGCTGACGTCTTCGACAAGGGGGAGGCTGAGACGTTGCCTCCGCACGGTCCCTCTGACTGTCCCATTGATCCGGTACCAGGGGCTCCAATGTCCGAATGTCAAGAGGAGGAGCCACGCTCCATCGTTGATCCGTCCGACGTCTGCATGGCGGCGCCCCTCCGTCTGTCCCGGCCGCCCCCAGGTAAGACGCTGGTATCCGACACTGATCGGGGGCGCGTCCTTCGCTGGGGCCATGCATCCGGACTCGCAGGCCATGCGGGGGTGACGACGACCCTGTGCTTGATTGGTCGGTACTATTGGTGGCCGCGGATGCGACAGGACATCACCGACTATGTTTCCGCCTGTTCCTCCTGTGCTCGACGCGAGCCGCCCAAGCGTTTGCCCTCGGGCCCCTTCTGCCCTTTCCGGTACCCTCGGGGCCATGAAGGCGGATGTCACGGTCTCGCGCCTCCTGCTCAGGTTCATGGACGGTTTTCATCCGGGGGGGGGGGCGTGGAGGGGCGGGTACTGTTACCACCCGGGGTCTGCTGCAGCGTTCCAGCGACCTCTCCCTGCACCCTCAGCAGCCAGGGAAGAACTCCCCGCCTGGCACCCACGTTCCAGCGCCCTCTGCTGGAGTAGCGCCACTCAGCTCCTCAAATTCCATGGCTACTGCTTGAGCACATGAAACCACATCTCCAAACCTGTTTCTTCTGGAGAGACTGCAGAGAGCATGCTCCTCCCCTCAGCCAATCGCCTAGCCTCTGTGTCCTGCCAATCAGGACCGCCCTGCTGATATATAAGCTTCCTGTTTCCTGTCAGTCTTTGCCAGGGCAACTTCTACCTATTGAAGTGGCTAATCCTGGTCTGGTCAGGTTGTTCCTTGTTTTGCTGGTTAACTGATTTCTGTGTGTTTCCCCCTACAGATCTCCGCCTTACCGGCTCCTTGCTGACTCCCGTGTTCCGGGTCACCCTCCTGGATCCCTTCCAAGCTGAATTGCTGATTCAGGTCCTGCTCCGGGTTCTCTGTGTTTCCGGTTCTCTGTGTTCTATCTTACCCGGTTGCTGTATTGTTTCCACGTCGCCTTGGGTCGGTTTAACACACGTGTCCGCTTCATTGGCCCCTTCGAGGCTGGTCCCGGCGGTATCCCTGTATAGGGGTCAAGCGCTCCGGGGTCTCCCTCGCTGGTGTTCCGGTGCTGTGGCCGTGTGGCCCTCCCCTGGGGCGTGGGTTCTATTCTGTTCTGTTCTGTTCAATAAACCCGTTAACTCGACTGTACTGGTCCGCCTCTCTATCAACCAGGTATCAGCATCCGCTTTACGCGGTCCAGTGGGTCCACGTGTGGGGTCCGTCAGTAGGACGTGACAGTATATAGGAAAATCACTTATAATGATATTTATATATAAAGAACACATTTAACATGTAAATTAAGCCAAATAGGGAATAACAGTTTCATTTTAGAATTGAGTGATCAGTCATATGTACTAGGAGATGGTACCACTGGAAAGCACAGCCATAAAAAATAAACCACCCCAATATAAAACAGCTGCATTCATGGAAAATAGTAAAGCACAACGCTCTCAGTATATGGCAACGCAAAAGCAAATTATTTTTTTATCATGCAGTGCACAAAAGTCATAAAACATAAATAAAACTACCGTACATAAATGTGGCATCACCCTAATTGTGTTGACCTCCAGAAGAAAGTTGAGCATGTGAATAAAGTAAAATGTAAAACGTCAAAAAACAAATGCTGTCTTTTTTTTAACTTTCCCCAATGGAGAAAAGTTGTGTCATAAGCTAGTGTCACTGACAAATACGACTCACCCCCTCCCCCCCTCACAAAAAAAAACAAGTTATCACACAGGTATTACGATGAAAAAGTAAATATATTATGGACTGACTGTGTGCAAAATTGTTGTTGAAGAAACCTCAAACTTTTTAATGGATGATTAAAAGTTATCTTCTACCCCACCACTGGACTAAGCGCTGGAGAAACAAAAGCCATTTTCCTTATATGCGTGAATTTATCCCAACCTGTTTTCCATGCGAACTGTAACCACAGGCTGGACGTATTCCTGGTTTCTTCAGAGTGGTGAGCTGGCTATGCTAAATAATCTCTTTTTCTTATATATATATAAGTATATAGAACATCACCCAATATAAATAGATATAGTCTGCCAATAATATTAAAACTGTATAGGGACCAATGATTGAATGAATGATCGATTGCCAATGATCTTTGCATGTAAAAGGAAGAACATGAGCATTTACTGAATGGTTTTTCAGCTTTTGTTATGGACCAGTTCTCTGCCTGTATAAATGGGGATGCAAGTTTATGATGTGGGTCATTGTGTTTTGCCTCTTCAAGTTCAGAAATTGCCGAATTGCTTGTATATTTCTTAATCGTACCCTGCAATACTTTTTATCTTTTTTCTCTGCTTACATAACAAACACTGTTCAGAAGGACATTGGGAGGACACAGCAGCAGAACAACACCCAAAACAATGACTTCAAAAGTGACTGCCTTTGAAATTCATTTGTCCTTTCTGACCTTTGTGTTTATAGTAAGAGGAGACATGAAACAAGTGTATCTCCTGATGTCCCTAAGACTGCCTGCCTGAGCTGCTACTGTTCGACTCCCCAAGCAGCGTGACCAAGCGTGGAATGCCATCCCTTCCAAAGGGCAATAGGGGGCACCAAATGTCATTTAGACCCATCTATACAAAAATGAATAGCAGGAGGAAAACACATCCCATTCTGCTTGTAAACCGATCCCAAATTACAGTCTAAACCAAGGTGCAATTAATTACTGTAAATGACAAAACAGTTAGCAGAGTGTTTATTTTCTCTCCGGGAGTAAGAAATGTCCGGATGTGGCATAGGGCAGTCTTTTTGTCATTGTATACTTTTCTATATCAATATATATAGTAGGTCATATCTCTATAAGACATATTAGAGACCACAAAACCATGAAAGAAGTCCAAATCGTAACCAAAATTAATAAGATCCTTAAGTTGTCAACTTTGTCAAAAGAAGAGAGGAAAAACGGGGAGAAAAATAAACAATCCTCACAATTGGGATAAGGTGAAAGTTGGGGATGAGAAGCAAAAAACAAGGGGAGAAAAAACAGGGTAGCGTATACCATCCAAGTTAAGACTCTCAAAGAGTCAACCAAGTGACCTGGGTGATCTGAATCTTTACATGTAATAAATGTAACAATCTTTTATATCTATATGAAACAAGTGTACTTGATATGCATAAATTACAAAGTATTCAGAATAATTTTCTAATATCTGGCCACGTGCTCCATCTCTGTTGAAGTTTGTCCCTTTTGGAAGCGTCCCATGCCAGAGTCAGTTCAAACGAGAAATAAGAGTCCATTCTTTGCCAGATGTCCTTTAATGTTGGGACTGTGTGTGACTTCCATTTGGAAGCGAGAGCTTATCTTGCAGCAATTAGTATATAAGAACATAGCCATCTATTAGCATAAGGGAGGTCAGTAATACCTATGTATAATAGAGCCAGCGCTAGGTATAGCGGGACACTGTCTCCAGCACGAGCTGACATGATCCGAAATATATTTTCCCAAAAGCGACTTATTTTACAAGAGGACCACCACGAGTGCAAAAGTGTGCCTATTTCACCACAATTCTTCCAACAAAGATGGGAAGTTCATTGGGACAAATGAGCTATGTGATTAGGAGGTAGGTACCATCAGAGCTTAATTTTTTTTTGAGATTTCCAAATGGTTTATGCATGATGAACATTTAAGGGACCAGGACATGGCTAATTGCCATTATTCTGGGTACAGGATGTGCCCAGATCATTTTCCTAATTGACCATATCAGATTCTCATTGACTTTGCTGACATAAGGATAGGCATGCAGATTTGTGTACAAAAAAAGGAGGTAAAGGGTGAAACTATAATGCCTTTTATTCAAATAATCATAATTTATGATATCATACAGTGAGATATAATAGCGAACAGTAAAAGTGCAAGATGACAGGTGACTACAGTACTGCAGATGTTAATCATGCACAAAGTATGAATACATAATATCATAATATAGTAGTTCTCAAATGTCTGGTGCCACATAAATCAATGAAGACCTCATAGTCATAAGTAATGTGCACTGAAGACAATGAATACACATTAAATTCAAAGTTAAGCCATACCTAAAGTGCAGAGTGCAGTGTAAATGGCATGGGGGATCCCCTCAAAATAGAGCCCCAACTCACGTTTCGCATAATATTGTTGTAGCCTAATGATGGGGAAGTCTGTGTGCACATGGCTTAACAAGTGGCAATCAATTTAACAAGTTGACTGATGCTTATTTGAAGCCACATTATCAATGCAAAAACTGTGTGAAGACACATGTTCAGTAATTCTGGGATATGTAACATTTGCTATATCTGCCTCCTCGGTTGTAATTATTAGGAAGATATGCACTAGGTAATGTGCTGCCTAGCAAACTCAGTTCAATACCTAACAACGGCCGCATGGTACAGGTCAAGGCACAGAGCTGAGAACAAAGGGAATGTTGGAATTATTACAGCCATACTCTTTTAAGATTTATGGTATTTACATTAAAAAATAAATAAAGAGGAAACCCCTTTTAAGGCTCCCTGTCTGATGGTTACAATAAAGCACCTATGCTTAAGTTGAATTTAACTGATATGTACACTTCACAGACAAGGCAAACACGCAGACGAACAAGCTCATTCCACTTTTTGTTTAGCTTATAACATTGTAATTGTCGAATGATATACACCTTAACAGAATGTTCTTTTCTCTGAAATGTTTTAGAATACATACAGAATTTATAGACAATACTTCTTTAGACTTAAGAAGGTCACTCGTAAAAACTTTCCTTATGATACACCATACCTTTCTTCTCTATAAGCAGAAGTGCAGAGAGATATTTACTTTCAACATCAGCCAAGCATTTATGTCAGGCCAGAGATGCAAAGGTGCTAATCCAAATCTTACGGTGCATGAAAGCCAACCGTTCAGATTTCATTACCCAACCTTTGATTTTACGTATTGTCTGATCACACTTTGTTGATGGGGTCATCTGTACTTAGGGATGCACTTTGTGAAAAGGATACAGATGAGAAATTAATCACTCCAAATGTTAATACATATTCTGTGTTTGTATGTTTAGTATTTTGTTGAACTTTACAAATCAGATAAAATTGGAGACTAAAGAGAGAAAAATATAAAGACAAACACCAACGTCGACACATAGTGCACTTGCATTAAAGCTACAAAAGAATAGTTGGATACATGGATGGCTTAAAATATTTAGATATTTGTTACTGAAAGAGCAATTTCAAAACGTTCTGTTGAAAGGGGTTGTTAGTTTTCAAAAATACATTTTTCAGTTATATTAGAGGTCTATCTGAGTTACTAGAGATTCTGCAATTTAGGACCCTTATCTATAAATCAAAGTGTAATGAGGGCCAATATAGAGGCAATCCCACAGATTATCTGATAATGACAGATTAAGAACCAGCAAATCAACAGTTTTGGAACATTAGGCTATCTGTGGATTAAAAACTGCAATGCTGACAGTCACAATATTGTACATCGTAATTTACGCTTCTAATGAATATACAGCAGTGAAATGAGTGCTGAACACTTCTCTCATTTTCAATGTAAATATAATTCCAAAAGTGCTATTAACATGAATTTTTCACCAGATGTTGGCGACCACCCAACCAATCAATACAGGCAAATAAATGAAACCATTGATGACCCATAAATTTAGTGTTGGATAATTTATTTATTATTATTTATTTATGGCGGACCATTGATTCCATGGAGCTGTACATGAGAAAGGGTTACATACAAACCAAGTGAAAAATGCATTGAACAAACTAAGTGACAGACTGGTACAGAGGGGCAAGGACCCTGCCCTTGTGGGCTTACATTTTATGGTGTGATGGTGAAATAATGAGAAATGACACAAACAGTATTGAATACGCATACTGAAACTTAATTACTACTTCGTACAAAAGCTTTTGTTGGTGATGCCTCATGTATTAAGAAACCAGTCGCATGCCTTGCTCAGGTGCAATTTTGTCCCATTCTTTCCCACAAACACTCTTCAGGATCTAACAGGCACAGGAGGCTCCTTCTATGAACTCTGAGCTTTAGTTCCTTCAATAAATTTTCTATTGGATTCAAGTCAGGTGATTGGCTGGGCATTATTTTCATTCTCTGAACCCAATTTCGTTTCCTTGGCTGTGTGTTTGGGATTATTTGTGTTTCTATGCTTTTTTACCGCTAAAAACGCATCCAAAATGCATGCGTTTTTGCATGCGTTTCCATTGAAATCAATGGGGGCAAAAATGCATGCATTTTGGATGCGTTTTTAGCAGTAAAAAAGCATAGAAACACAAATGAAGCAAAACGCAACCCATCATTAGATGTGCAACAGGCCCTATTGTTTTCTTTGCAATAATTGTACCTGCTGTTTCTAGGTCTTTCTGTAGCTCTCCACAGATGGTCTGTGGCACTTGGAAAACTCTTCTGATAATTCATGCAGCAAAATTTCCTCTTCTCATGCCGACAGCTGACGATGTGTGGGACATGGCACATGACAGTGATGTCATGCACTGTGCACTTATACGTTGTTCATCTGCCAGCATTAGAAGAGGATGTTGCATTGTGGTGGAACAGATAGAGGATGAGTATAATCATTTATTTTTTTCATGTGTGAACCGTGATGGGGCCATATTCCAGAATGGGGGCCATGTACCAGGTCAGGGGTCATTTACCAGGGTAAGAGCCATATACCAGGATGAGGGACATACACAAGGATGGGGGTAATGTACTAGGATGGGGGTCATATACCAGGTTGAGGGTCATATACCAGGATGAGGGACATATATTAGGATTGGGGCCATATATAAGGATGAGGGATATATACTGGGATGGGGGCCATATATCAGAATGGTAGATCTTATATACCAGAATGGGCTCCATATTCCAGGATATGGGTCATATATACCCAGATGGGGATCATATATACCAGGATAGAGGCTATATTGCAGGAGGGAGACCATGCATACCAGGATGGGTGATCATACATACCAGGATGGGGGATTAAATATACCTGGATGAGGGACACATATATCAGAATGGGAACACATACCAGGATGGGGCACATTAGTACAGAATTAGAGGACATAACCGCCATAACAGTGTCAGAAGCAGATCCCCCCATAACACTGTTAGTTCCAGACACTGCAGAAATGGAACAAGCATCCTATCACTGCAATCTCTGACATCACACTGACTGTCGTGAGGAGTGGTGACGTAACTTGCTGAGTTGAACCTGCTGCCAGATTGCTGGTCTGCAGTGCCGCCAGGTCCTGCAATCAGGCAGTGGGCGTCACCTGAGTTCAATGAATGCTGTGGGGAGCCCTTAGTAACTCAGTGAGTGATGTCACCACTCATCGCGGCAGTCAGTGTGATCTCAGAGACTGCAGTGGTAGGACACTTGATTCATCATTGCAGACTCTCATGTACGTCAAGTCTTCTTGATCTTAGAGAGAATCGGCTCTATGCAAAAGTACGAGAAGTGTCTATATGAGCAGAAATCCCTGCCCTTCCTCAGCTACATGATATCCGACACTGGGCTTGAGATGGATCCGAAGAAAGTATTGGCAGTGCTCAATTGGCTTTGTCTCGTTGGACTCAAAGATGTTCAGCAGTTCTTGGGATTCACTAATTATCGTCAGTTCACTCCACACGTCTCTGCCTTAGTAGACCCTATTATGACCTTGACTCATACAGGGGTCAACTTCAAATCTTGGCTTCCTGAAATAAAATCTTCTCAAGCAAGGCTTTGCCTCGGTGCCTACATTTCATAGGTCGGGAGTCAACAAACAGTTCTACCTGGAGGTGAACGCATTCCCCTTTGGGGTTGGTGCTGTGCTCACACAGAAGCTGCCTACCATTAAGATGGTGTCCTGCGGGTTCTTCTCCAAAGCCTTCACAGCAAGTGAGTGCAATTACTCAATTGGTGACCGGGAATTGCTGGCCATCGAATTGGCCTTGGAGGAATGGCAGTATCTGCTCGAAGGCACAGTTCATCCAGTCATCATCTATACAGACCACCAAAACTTGTCCCATTTTCAGCCTGCACAGAGGCTGAATCCGAGACAAATTCGGTGGTCACTATTTTTCACTCGCTTCAACTTTGTCCTTCACTTTCGACTAGCCGAAAAGAACATCGAGGCGGACACCCTATCTTTCCTGTCTGTCAATCAAGTAGAGGATCCCCAAAATATGATCATCGTAGCTCCAGTTCGCTTGGCTCAAGTTTCAGGTAAGACTATGGTGGTGGAAAAGGACAAAAGAAGAGTGATACGGTGGGTTCTTTCCTTCAAATTGTTTAGTCATGCTGGGGAAAAGAAGACATTGCAACCTATTTCTCATCACAATTGGTGGGTCACACTACAACAGGATGTGCTGGATTTCGTGGTGGCCTGCTCATTGTATGCCCACAACAAGACTCCCAAAAAACTGCCAGCTAGTCATCTTTTGTCACTGCCGATTCCAGACGCTCCATGGCAATGCATCGTTATGGACTTCATTACGGACTTTCCTAAGTGATCGGAATGCTCCATCATCTGGTTCATGGTGGATAGGTTCTCTAAAATGATGCACTTCATTCCTTTATCATGTGCACCTACCTTAATTGGCAGAGCTCTTCATTCAGCACATCCTTCGCCGTCATGGCCTTTCACTCCACATCATGTCCGACAGAGGAGTCTAGTTCATCTTCAAGTTCTGGTGATCCCACTGCAAGCTACTAGAGGTGATGTTGGACTTCTCTTCTGTTTACCATCCTCAGTCGAATTGTCAGGTGGAGTGGGTAAACCAATTTCTAGCCAAGTACCTCAGTCACTCTGTGAACAACCATCACAGAGACTGGGTCTCCCTGCTGCCAATTCTTCCATAACAAAGGGCTGGTGTGTCTTCCACTAACTCTACTTTCTTTCTAGTCTGCAGGCAGCATCTGAGAATCCCAATACCAGTGACCTTTCTAGCTGGTAATCCAACCGTCGAAGATGTTGCAAGAGATTTCTCCAAAATCTGGGCTGAGGCCAAGTCCTCCTTGGAGCAAGCTGTGTGCCGTATGAAGGATCATGCAGATAAGAGGTATTTGGATCCTCCAACGTTCCATCCAGGAGACTAGGTCTGGCTTTCTTCCAGACACATCCGTCTCAAGGTCATTTCCTTCAAACTAGAACCCTGGTATATTGTTCAGTTCGAGGTCCTACAAAGGATAAACCAAGTGTCTTACTATCTTAAGCTGCCTTCATCCTTACAGATATATGACTTCTTCCATGTCTCTCTTCTGAAGCCGGTCATTCTTAGCCGCTTCTTTCAAGATCCTGGTACACCTCCTGCCAGTGGCGTAACTAGAGTCCGAAGAGCCCCGGTGCAAAATTTGGACCTGCCCCCCTTCCCCTGCGCGCCCATATTGGTCAGGTGTATTCTAAATCCTATAAAGACTCACAAATTGATCCCTCTCCCCTTAATTATGTATTAATGTCCCTCATCCTGCGATATATGGTCCTCCTCCTGAAATATGCCCTTATCCAGGTATATATGGTCCTCCATCATAGTAAAATGCAGCCTCACAGCTCTCCATATATAGTATAATGCAGCCTCACAGCCCTCCATATATAGTATAATGCAGCCTCACAGCCTTCCATATATTATACTGCAGCCTCACAGCCTCCCATCTAGTATAATGCAGCTTCACAGCCATCCATATAGTATAACGCAGCCTCACAGCCCTCCATATAGTATAATGCAGCATCGAGATAACATCATGCATCTTCACAGCCCTTCACAAAATATAATTCAGCGTCACAGCCCTCCAGATAATATAATGCTGCGTCACAGCCCTCCAGATAATATAATACAGCGTCACAGCCCTCCAGATAATATAATGCAGCTTCACAGCCCTTCATATAGTATAACACAATAATGCAGCCTCATAGCCCTCCATATAGCATACATCCTTGCCACACACATATATACACACAAACACACAGGGACACATACACACACAGGGACACGGACACACACAGGGATACGGACACACACAGGGGACACGGACACACAAAGGGACACACACACACAGGAACAAGACACAGGGTCACACAATAGGACACACACATAGGGACACGGACACACACACAAGGACAGGGACACACAGGGACAGGGACACACACACAAGGACACGGACACACACACAGGGACACACACACAGGGAACATACACACAGGGACACATACACACAGGGACACATACACACACAGGGACACACACAGGAACACTACTCACCAGTCCACCCCACCGGCACTGCTCTCAGCTTGCAGGAGCATGGAGGAGCACGGCACCGCAGTCATCTCCCTGCCTCGGATGCCATTAGTGTACAGTGCTGCTATCCTGGCCAATCACAGGCCACAAGCCGCCTGGGCAGCCAATCACAGGCCAGTAGCTGACCTCATGCGCTGACTGGCCTGTGATTGGCCGTCGGGCCTGTGATTTGCCAAGACAGTGGTGGGGGCAGAGAGAGAAGGGTGCCGACGGACTTTATGCATCCTGTGACTGTGATCAGCCGCCTGGAGACATGGATGTGCATCCTCAGGGACGCACATCCATGTAAAGTGGGTACATCCAGGAGTTGCAGGGGTCGGCGGGCCCCTGTACCTCCAGGCCCGGTCGCCCCTGCGACCGTGGTTGTTACGCCACTGCTTCCTGCATCACGCAGAGCTGTGATGATGTCTTCCAAGTCACTGAGATTCTGGCCATGAAAAGAAGAGGTAATAGGACTTTCTTCTTAGTCGATTGGAGAGGATTTGGGCCAGAGGAGAGATCGTAGAAGCCTTGAAGGTACATCAATGTTCCTCACCTCCTAAAGAAGTTCCTGAGTGGCCTAAAAAAGAGGGCCATAAGGACGGGGGTACTGTCATGCCTCCTGCCATGGGGCCAGCCTTCCCTGGGCAGGTTGATTGGTGACCAGCATGTGGCTCTGTAAAGTCTGCCCAGTCTGCTGTGCTCTCACCTATACAGGATACTCACCCAGTCCATGATCCTCCTGTGCCTCCTGTCTCCCTGCCTGCTGCCTTCTCTGCCTGTAGTCTTCAGTCTTTGAGGAGTACTTCCAGGACCTTCCTTAGCCGAAGCCCCCATATCATGCTGTTATTTAAAGGACCAGTATGCCCTGACCTTGAAGTGTCTCTCAAGCCTATTGCTTAGAGGTTCTGTGTATATAAGGCAACTTCCTATTTAGGAAAGTGCATGGGCAACGTTTTCTATCCTTGTGAATGTTGCTGTGTTCAGGTCCCCTTTCCTTGCCTTGCACCTGTGTTTTTCTCTTTAAACTTTCTGTTGCTTTCTTACATATTTGTGTTTCTCCTCAGACCTCTGCTTCAGGCTGTACTGGCCTACTTTGGACTATACTGAGTGACCACGTATTCATTACAGTCTGGGCCTGCCTTCCTTGGACTATAGTAAGCGACCACGTCTCTGCCACGGGCTGGACCTGCCTACCGCAGACTACACAGAGCATCACACCTCCACCATTTCCAGGCGATTTACCTGGATCTTCCAACGGCCCTGCTGTGGGGTGGCACGCTGGGTAATAAGGAGTTAACACCAGCTTTGTATTGCCAGCTGGTATTAAACCCTGAGATTCTTAATCTGAAATAAATGGTAAAAAAGACACAACACAGTCAAAAAGTTTTTTAATTAGAAATAATAATAATAATTTTATTTATCTAGCGTCAACATATTCCGCAGCACTTTACAATTCAGAGGGTATATGATACAATACAATACAATACAATAATTTAATACAATACAATAATAGGATAAAATACAATACAGACAATATAAGACAAAAAAGAATTTCTGAGGAGTGAGGTCCCTGCTTTCAAGCTTACAATCTATGAGGAAATAGGGGAGGCACAAAAGGTAATGGTAAAAGTGCCATCATATATGGTCCAGTCATCAATATAATACATAAGGGATTCACATAATGGTCGAGAGATTTTTTTTTAGTAATGGGTGAATCCTGGCAAGATTGAAGGAGGAGGGGAAAACACCAGATGAGAGGGAAAGATTAAATATTTTAGTTAGATGAGTGGTGACAGCTGGGGAAAGGGATTGAAGGAGATGTGAGGAAATAAGGTCACTTATGCAGGTAGTAGGGCGAGAACATGCAAGGAGCCGGATAACTTCTTCCTCTATGACTGGATCAAAGACCAAAAGTGTGTTGGATGAAGTGCAGGAGGGAGGAGGATGCATGATATTCTGAGGCTGTGAGTAAATGTCTTTTGTCGTATGTGGTCGATTTTGTCTTTAAAATAGTTGGCCAGATCATTAGCCCTGAGGCTGGTGGTTGAGGTCTGTACTCTTACACCAAGGAGGGAGTGGAAAGTGTGGAAGAGTCATTTAGGATTGTTGGCTAGTGATGTGATAAGGGTGTTGAAGTAAGTTTGTTTGGAGAGGTTAAGGTCATCGTTATACATTTTCAGCATGAACTTATAATGGATGAAATCTTCGGGCAGGGTGGATTTCCTCCTGAGAAGTTCAGCACATCTGGAGCACCGCTGGAGAAACCTTGTTTGCAACGTGTGCCAGGGTTGCCGTTGTCGGTGCCGAGTTGTTCTAATTGTAGGAGGTGCAGCCTTATCCAAGGCACTTTGCAGTGTTTCATTATAGAGTTTTAGAGCAGCGTCTGGACAAGAGAGGGAGGAGATTAGGGCTTGAGAAGACTGTAAATTATTTATAAGATTCTGAATATTAATGACACGTATATTCCTATAAGTGTATGAGTTGTGGGTGTCCTTAATGGGTTGACAATTCTTGACTGAGCATGAAAGAAGGTTGTGATCAGAGAGCATAAGAGGGGAATTAGTAAAATCAGACACTGAGCAGAGTCGGGAGAAGATCAGGTTTTCCATCTTCATGTGTAGCAGAGTTAGTAAGTTGTGAAAGAAGAAAGGAGGTTAGAGTTAAAAGATGAGAGGCAGGGGCGGGATCTGACTATGGCGGTGTGAGGACGTGCTTCTCCTCAGCTCTGCAGACCCGGGGAGATATAATCATATTTACCCGCCGATAGAGTGCTGATATGTCCTGGAAGAAAAGGCCAGACTTGACCCAGTACCACACACCAGCATCGAGTGGAGCTAAGGGTAGATCTGACATCACCAGGCTGTTTGGACGTGCGGGCGGGAAGTCTCCACACTCTCCTGTAATAGCGTCCGGCCCCTCGCAGAAGCTACAGCCTCGGGCCTCCCCGCTACAACAGAGGAGCCCACATGAGCGGCAGTCAGACACACTGGCGGCGGTAAAGCGCTGTCACCTGGAGGAAAAGATGATTTAACCCATGGGGACCCATGCCCACCAGGGGCTGGATCAGCGACCGCAGGAGGAGAAGGTGAGTCAACAGCAGGACTTAACTCAGACACAGCCATCTTGCGAGCTCCCTCCCCTCCCCAAGCTCACAATGCCCAGACAGAGCTGCAATCATCCAGGCATTACCATGTGAAAATGACCTGGATGCTGTGGTGGCAAAACTGGAGGCCTCACAGGAGCAGGCGTTGAGCTCCATTAAAAAGGACCTGGACTCCCTTAAAGAGAAAGGGGCCATAACTGATGAAGCTATATCCTCTATAAACATTAGAAAGGGAGGTCAACCGTTCCCACTCCCATATTGTGTCATTAATACTGCATAACAATGTCCGTCTCAAGGGCATCCCAGAATCCGTTACTGCTGAGACCCTCTTACAAAAGACTTTGGACATTCTCAATATGGTGACACAGAGGTCCCCAGAATCCACTTACAAGATAGACAGAATTCACAGGGTGTCGTGTGCCGGCCCTGTTGACAGTGCAAATCCACGAAATGTCCTCTGTAGGTTCCATAATTTTACGGATAAAGACACCGTCATCTGAGCTGCATGGTCATATGGCACGATAACCTGTGATGACATACCCATATGCCTGTATCCAGAAGTCTCTCATCATAGCACACTCCAAATGTGGAGATAGCTTCGCCCTCTTCTCATGAACATTAAGGAAAAAGGAGCTACATACCGGTGGGGGTCACCCCTTTCATCTGATCGTGAGAAAAGATGTCAAGATGTACTATCTTTGGATGAAGGAGGATTTGGAGGGCCTATTTGCCTTTCTGCACATTCCACCGTTCCTGGTTCCAGACTGGCTGTCGTTAGAAGGCTTCACTAGATCCACTACATTGGGCCGTGCAGGAGCGAGCTCCCGTACTCGCAAACCGTCGGCTACTGGATCAGGGTGGAGAGGATGGGGTTCCCGAGATGATCCTCAGACCTGAGTATTATGGGGCTTGTTTATTTTTATTTTTTTCTTGGTCATGAGCCCACCTTAGGCTTGGGAGTGGGGAGAGAGTGAGTCGTCTGTGCCATTGACAATGCATCTTTGACTTGATGGTCTTGACTGCTTTGTTGCGTCAAGAACACCCCGAAGTTTTTGCAACATGGGCTTTTGAACTTTTAAAAGGGGGTTTACTGTGGGAAGTGGGAATGGGGACGATGAAGACTGGGTGGAGGTGAGGTAATATGTTACATTTATTGGTGGTTTATCAGTTATACTTTTAGTGTTGATAAGTCCTGGGTCTGCGAAGGGCTTCTCCTTGGTTGTCCATGACCCCTAGGATCCTCCTACTTTTTCAGCGAGGATCCGGTTTTCCGGCTTTCACCGGATTAGACAGATAAAGTCCCTTCTTTCTACTCTTTGTTTTCTCAATTTCTGTTATAGCCTTCTATCTTTCTTTTCTCTCATCCTTCTTGTTTCCCCTTTTTTCATACTCCTTCCCCATCCACCACCTCATAATGTCTCAGAGTTGCCTTACTGAGTTGAAGATAGACTCATTGAATGTGAAGGGTTTACATGATCCTGGCAAGAGGTCTATCATGTTTAACTATTTAAAGTCTAACAAAATCCATGTCACCTTTTTACAGGAGATGCACCTCTGTGCTGCAAAGCCATTTAAACTTTCTCACCATGGGTTTCCCACAGTCTATCACAGCCTCGCGGCGGATGCTCACTCCTGTGGTACCAGTATCGCATTTGGCGAGATCACTGCCAAGGGAATTCCTGGACTCTCCAAGTGATGGAGCTGACAGGATGCTGCTGGTGAAAGGTAAAATTGCTTCCCAGGTGTACACCTTTGCCTCGCTCTACCTCCCAAACACTGGTCAGATTCCACTGTTAATAAGATTTTTAGAACAGGTGGAGGAATTTGCTGAGGGGACCCTTGTCCCCGTGGGGGATTTCAATGTTGCATTGGACCCAGCTGTTGACACCTCTAGGGGAAGATCTGTTTTTATCAGGAGCAGCCCAGAGACGTCTATGACAAACTTTACATGATCACCAACTATTAGACACTTGGCGCCTGCTACACCCTAGATACTACTCATTTTATTCTACAGTACATAACACGTACTGTACTCAAGACTTGACTTTCTTTTCTTGAGGCATTCTGATTTGGCCCGAATACGAGAAACATGCATAAAACCAATTACATTTTAAGATCACGCAATGGATTCAGTTTCAATCTCACTATCCTCTCCATTGCCGAAGCAATGGCAGTGGAAATTAACTGAATCATTGCTGCATGACCCGGAGGTGCTCCGTGATGTTATGAAGATAATACATGATTACTTTGACATTAATGCGCAACTCCAGCTCCTCCTCAGTGGTTGGTATGGGAAGCCCATAAGTGTGTGGTCAGAGGAGCACTTATAAAACATAGCGCCAGACTAAAGAAAATAAGAGAGGAAGATGTTATAGAACTACTATTGCAACTGAAAATCTTAGAAATTCAACATAAAAAATCTACCTTGGTAGATCTAGGACAAAATCTACTAGAGACTAGGGATGAGTTACGTGCAGTACTAATCAAAAAAGCAAAGGGTGTCCTTTCTAGATGTCGATGCCACTATTACGAACATGGGAACAAGGCAGGCAAATCTCTAGCCAGGGCTTCACGTATACAAAGATGAGTCACGTATGTCCCTGAGATTGTCTCTCCTCTGGGGTCCCTGCGGATGTCGCTCCCTCTGGTTATTGCAGAGGCATTTAAAGCGTATTACACCTGTTTATACAATGTTGGCAAAGCAAATCCCGGGAATCCCCCCGACTAGCTTCAGATCTCGTATCAAAGATTACATTAAAGCATTGGGATTGCCTACACTACAGGAGATGACAATTAAATCCTTGGAAGAGACGATATCTGATCAGGAACTTTTAGAGGCGATTTCTTCAGCTAAATCAGGCAAGGCACCGGGCCCAGATGGGTTTACTGTCCTATATTATAAGAAATTGTGGGAGAAATTGATCCCTCATTTGAGAGCCTCTCTAAATGCTTTGGCGGCGACAATAGCTCCCCCGAGAGATACCTTAAGGGCGACCATTACAGTTATCCACAAGCCGGGGAAAGACCCTTTACAATATTCCAGTTATCGACCAATCTGATTATTAAATTTGGACATTAAATTATTTGCTAAGATTCTGGTGGGAAGATTGGCTCCCATAATGGGTGGGGGGTTCACCCAGACCACGCAGGTTTTGTGTTGGGTCGGGTGGTCAGAGACATCACCACTAAAGCGATAAATTTTATCTACAAAGCTAAAATCTCTGGCTCGCTACTCATGCTCCTGTCAATAGACGCAGAGAAGGTGTTTGACAGAGTTAATTGGACATTTATGGAGGAAACCCTGGCCCATATAGACCTAGGGGCGAAGATGATGAATTGGGTGTTGTCCCTGTATTCGGTACCATCGGCCAGGGTTAGGGTGAATGGCATCCTGTCTGGGTCATTCGAGATCCCGAATGGCACCTGCCAGGGTTGCCCACTTTTCCCATTGATTTATATATTGTCTCTTGAACCTTTATTGAGACATATCCAGGCGAACCGAGATAGAACGGGTGTGAAGGTGAAGTTGTGTATACATAAAATTGCTGTTCTTTGTGTCGAAACCCGAGATATCTCTGCCCAACTTTCTGAAAGACCTAGAGTTTATTCCAACCTCTCTAACTTCAAAATTAATCAGTCTAAATCTGAAGCTTTAAATATTTCTCTTCCACCCCGGCTTGTGGATGGCCTTAGAGACGCATTCGGGTTCCATTAGTCTAAGCTGGCTATAAACTATTTAGGATTACAGATCATGTCGAAAGTACATAACCATTATCGAGCTAATTTTCCTATCCTTTTAAGTGCAATATGCGCAGACTGTGACAAATGGACAAAATTGACATTTACGTGGCTGGGCAGATGTCAGTTATTTAAAATGACTATACTTCCTAAGATTCTATACTATATACAAGCCCTTCCCATCAGGATACCATCTTCCTTCTTTAAATCCATACAGTAGAGTTTCGTAGATCTAGAACGGTATTTGAAACTCTTTGCCAGGGCTTGGGCGCATGTAGACATGCGCTTTCCAAGATATATGCGCTTCTCATCTCCCCCGTGGATCTGTCAACAGCTATTTATGCTGCAATGGGAGGCTGACCTGGCAATAGAGCTCAGCCCAGAACAGAGAACTAGGATTTACACTCTGGGTCATGCCACTTCTATTAGCTCAAGGTTTCAGGAGGCAAATGACAAAATACTCACGCGATGGTACAGGGTCCCCTGGCGCACACATACAATGTTCCTCTCTTCTGACCCGGTGTGCTGGAGGTGCGGTGAGGTGGAGGGTACTTTTTTACATACCTTTTGGGAGTGCAGAATACCTGGCCCTTTTTGGTCCAAGGTGAGTAAGATCATCCAGATGATTACGGATTATAAAGGAGGACTTGGCCCAGCATTATATTTGCTCCATCATTGTGAGATGCCAATTAATAGATACAAGTATTCCCTATTGAGCTTTTTGGTGATGGCGGCGTGGACGTGTATACCGGCTCTCTGGAGGAGGGCGACATGTCAACCGATCTCAATGTGGATATTGAAGGTAAATGATCTCATGTTCGTGGAGGATTTAACGTCTACAATTCATGACTCTTACACGAGGTTCAGAAATATGTGGTTTAGTTGGATGCAGTTCCAACAGTCTGACACATAGAAGGAATGTAGGGGAATATGTGGTTCATGGGTTTGATACAAATTCATAAGCAGTTGTTCAAACTCAGTGGCAGTAGTCTTGTCTCAGTGAAGAGAATCCTCAACACTTTCATTTTCCCTCCTCCCCCCCATCCCCACCTCTCTCTGCTTTTCTTCTGTCTCCTTCTATAAGTTTTTACCTTTATGTCTTCTTATCAGTTTTTGAAGTCTACTATTTTTCTTCCTAGCCATCTCGTGGTAATGGCAGGGAGTGTTTGTGTTTTAATTTGTGATTGTACAATACTACATATTCAGATTATTGATCTTTTATATTTTTCGTATGAAAACTTTAAATTTAGAATAAAAAAAAAAAAAGATGAGAGGCAGATGAAGCGATGAGATTGTCAATTAGGTTGTTAAAGTCCCTCATGATGAAAATGGGAAGGTCACGGGACAGTGTGGAAGCCATGTGGCAAAGTGATGACGGAAGTGACGGGGGGCGCCTGGATGGCAATACACCACTGCCACTCGAAGGGAGGGGGGCCTGTAGAGTCTAACAGTGTGTACCTCAAAAGAATGGAAAATAAGTGAGCGGACAGGTGGGATAACCTTAAAAGCACAATTTATTGAGACGAATAGACCAGCACCTCCACCTGGTCTGTTCTCAGGTCTAGGGATATGAGAAAATTGTAGGCTCCCATATGAGAGAGCAGCAGCAGCAGTAATGTCTGAATGCTGAATCCAGGTTTCAGAAAGTGCTAGAAGATTAACAGAATGTGAAAGAAAAAGGTCATGGATGTAGGAGAGTTTGTTACATGCTGAGCGAGAGTTCCAAAGGGCACAGTTAAAGGAGACAGAAGGCATGCAAGAAAAGTTAATGAGATTCCTGGAGCAAATGAATGTAGCAGGGAAAGAGTTAAGGCCCCTTTACATGCTGAGACTCTCCAGCGGTCCCACCAATGATTCGACCTGGCCAGGATCACTGGAAAGTCTCTATGCAGTCACTGGTGAGCTGTGAAATAGGCAGACTCACCAGCGACCAGTCAGCAGTGACATCGCTGGTAACCAGGGTAGACACCGGGTAACTAAGCAGCGCATACAGTTGGCATGACTGCACTCTGCATGAATGCATCCCTTAGCTGACTCTAAATATATAGTGTTTCAACTTAGATCTGTGTCAATTAAACTCCTTAATCAATCAAGATAGCTTAAGACAGCAGGAGGCAATGAATGCAATATAAATAAACAGAGTTCCAGCCCAACATGAATCATAAAATCTCTGAACCAAAGATGATCCCAGAGCATCCACAATAAGATGATTTAAATTTATGACATTAGTAAAATACAATAAGGTTGTGATAAAAGTATACCTATTGCTAGGAGTGATAGTCAGAAAAGTTTGATGAATGGAAGTTGCAGATGAATGCAGATGTACACAGGACCCGCTGAAGCGTGCAGAGCATGCAAAACAGTCACCATCGTACCTCCATCCTCCCTTCCCTGCGCCCACCGATGTAAACTTTCGGAATAAAGCTGTTCATGGAATAAAGGATCTCGGACTGTCGCTGTTTTCTTCTTAAATACCTATTGCTAGGAGTGACAGTCAGGAAAGTTGGATGAATGGAAGTTGTAGATGAATACAGATGGAAGTATACCAGTATGAAGAGAGAAGAGAAGACCATTAGATTCCTGGCCAGTGTAACTGCATGGCACTTTTACATTTGGCACTTATGCAGTTGACATGAATGCACCCCGCATTGCCGGGTGATACTGGGGTTATGAGTTCATTTGAACTTGATAACCTTTTGCACAACACCCAGCTGTCATTCCCTGCCTGCTCATCTCTGCCAGCAGACGTATTTGTCTGTTGGCAAAGATATAGCAGAGCTGAAGAAGATAAGAACACCTGGATTACGTTGGAGGAAGGCTTATTTTATTGTAATTAAAGAAGGGAGTTCCTAAATGTGTTTTGTGTTTTATTTCTAATAAAAATATTTTTTCTCTGTGTTGTGTTTTATTTTTTAGTGTTTACTAGGAATTCATAGTGGCCAGGTCTTATTTGCCCTTACGACATGAATTTCGGGCTTAGTATCAGCAGAGAATTCAAAGCTGGTTATTACCCAGTGTGACATCCCCCACCAGGGCCACTGGAAGAGCCTGGTAAGATACTATGATGAATTCGCCATTTTCAAGGGTGGCTGTGGACTGCAGATTTCAGCATGGGGGGCCCAGAATGCTTAGGCCTTACCACACTGAGAATCACAGCCCCCAACTGCCTGTTTTTTCCTGGCTGGCAATCAAAATATAGCGGGAGCCCACACATTTTTTTATTATTATTTATTTAAATAATTACAAAAAAAAATTGGGCTTCCCTGTATTTTTATTGGTAGCCAAGGTAAAGTCAGGCAGCTGGGGGTGGCAGTCCGTAGCTGTCTGTTTTATCTGTGGTGAGAATCAAAAATACCATGAAATACTATGTCATTTTTTTAAATTATTTAATTTTACTTTACTATGATGTAAGTCAATCTGTGAAGGGCCCAACAGCCAATCACAGAAACTGTCACAGAGAGTGAGCCTCTGTGACTGTCTGCTGAAGTAACCTAAAACCAGCCCATACATTCTAGCATCTAGAATGTATGGGCAGGTTCCAGTTTACTCCAACAGCCAGTCACAGATGCCCATTCTCTGTTACAGCATCTTGATTGATTGTTGGGTCCATCACACCTATAGTAGTGTAAAAATAATTTAAAAAATGAAGTAGCGGTCCGCGGTATTTTTGATTCTCAGCGCAGATAAAGCGGACAGCTATGGACTGCCACCCCCAGCTGCCTGACTTTAACTTGGCAGTAAATCAATATACAGGGAAAGCCAATCTTTTTCTAATTATTTAAATAAATATTTTTTTTTTTTTAAATGTGTGGGCTCCCGCCATATTTTGATTGCCAGGCAAGTAAAACCAGATACCTGAGGGCTAGGATTCTCAACATGCAGAGACTCAAGCATTCTGGGCACCCCATGCTGAAAACTGCAGCCTGTAGCTATCCCTGAAAATGGTGCATTCATCATATCACCATTTGCAGGTACTTTACCCAGCTTATACAGCGGCCGTGGTGGGGGGATAGCGAACTGGGTAATAAGGGGTTAATACCAGCTTTGTATACTTAGCTTGTACTAAGCCCAAAATTCATGGCGTCAAGCCAAATTAGACTTGGCCATCATAAATTTCTAGTAAACATGCTGATGATCTGGCCTCTTACTTCACAAAGAAAGTAGAAAACATCCATCAGGAAATCAGCTTCCAGCCCCCAAGCACTGTTACTCCCATTCCTCCCCACATTTCCTCTGGCTCACTCTCCACATTTGACCCAGTAATAGAAGAAGAAGTCTCCAGGCTCCTCTCTTCCTCTCATCCCAATACATGCACCACTGACCCCATCCCCTCACACCTACTCCAGTCTCTCTCTCCAGTCGTCACTATTCACCTAACCAAAATCTTCAACCTCTCCCTCTCTTGTGGCATCTTCCCTTCCTCCTTCAAACACTGTATCATTATTCCATTAGTAAAGAAAATTTATCTTGACCCATCCTGCGCTAATAACTACAGACCAGTCTCCAATCTCCCCTTCATCTCAAAACTCTTGGAGCGCCTTGTCTACTCTCGCCTCACCCGCTACCTCTCCAACCACTCTCTTCTAGATCCATGACAGTCTGGTTTCCGCTCCCTACATTCTACAGAAACTGCCCTCATCAAAGTGACCAATGACCGTTTGACAGTTAAACGTAATGGTGACAACTCTCTGCTTATCCTTCTAGACCTTTCTGCAGCTTTTGACACTGTTGACCACCCTCTCCTACTAGCTATGCTGCACTCCATTGGCAAAAAGGACATGGCTCTCTCCTGGTTCTCCTCCTATCTTTCTGACCGCTCTTTCAGTGTATCGTTTGCTGTCTTCACTTGGTCTCCTCTTCCTCTCACTATTGGAGTCCCTCAGGGTTCAGTCCTTGGCCCTCTCCTCTTCTCTCTCTACACGGCCCTGTTTGGCCAGAGCATCAGCAGATTTGGCTTCCAGTATAATCTTTATGCTGATGACACACAACTATACACTTCATCCCATAACCTTACTACCGTTGTTTTACAGAATGCCAATGACTGCCTAACCACAGTTTTCAATATAATGTCCACTCTCCATCTGAAACTCAACCTTTCCAAACTGAACTTCATCTGCTCCCGCCCTCCCCTATCCTCCCTAAATGTCCCCCTTAGTGTGTGGCACCACGATAATGTCTAGGTAGCAGGCTCGCTGTCTGGGTGTTATGTTTGACGCCGATCTTTTGTTTACCTCCTATATACAGTCTTTCACCTACTCTTGTCGCCTGCACCTGAAAAACATCTCCAGAATTCACCCCTTCCTCACCATGGAAACATCTAAAACCCTCACTGTGGCCTTTATCCATTCCTGCCTTGATTATTGTAATTCTTTATTAATTGGCCTCCCCCTCAGTAGGCTTTTCCCTCTTCAGTCCATCCTTAATGCAGCAACCAGGTTACCTATCTGGCTAACCGTTACTCAGATGTTTCCGCTCTGTGACAAGCATTGCACTGGCTGCCTGTACATTATAGGATCCAATTCAAATTGCTTACTCTCACCCACAAAGCTCTATACAGTGCAGCACCTCCCTACCTCTCCACCCTCATCTATGTCTATCACCCCACCCATCATCTTTGATCTGGAACAATTTAAAGGGCCCGTCACACGCTACGATATCTTGAAAGATATCATTGAAACGTCACAGGTTTTTAGATGTTCAAACGACGTTGTAACGACGCTGTAGCGTGTGACACGTCGGTACGTCCAGCGATAAGTCAGCTGATCGTTGATCGCAGGTTTATGAACCGGACCATAAATCAGTTGATGATCGCACGTTTGATCTGCTGCATCGACGTGTGTGACACCGTGATTACGATCTCATTTACGACCTATTCAGAACTGAAGGAAGTAGGTGAACAAACGACCGCAAGTATTGTTCGCTTGTTTAAGAACCATTGCTGCGTTGTTCACAATATTTGTACGTGTGACACCTCACCAGCGATCATTGAATGACGTTCAAGCAATCTAGGTCAAGTCAGATCATTGCTCGGATCGCTGCAATATTGAAGCGTGTAACGGGCCCTTTAGACTAAAATCTGCATTAATCTGAACCTCCCACTCCAGGCTCCAAGACTACTCCCGAGTTGCACCAATCCTCTGATATGATCTAGCCCAAAAAATTAGAACTATCCACAACCTACACATATTTAGGCGCTCCCTAAAAACACATCTTTTTAGGGCGGCCTATCATTGTCCCCTATCGTAGTCATTTATATATAGGGTAGCCACTATTGCTCTGAACATTACTCTTTGTCAAACTCCACCAGACCCAAAACCCCTACACAGATTGGCTGATGGCCACTCATGCAACTCTTATCTACTCCCCATTCCCTCAAATTGGCTGGACCATCATTGTAAATAAACACCTGTACTTTATGTCACCCCTACCTTATTGTAGATTGTAAGCTCTTACACAAGAAGGGTATTATTTTTTATAATTGTTTCTTCTGACTGTTTGCATATGAACATGTGAATTATTGTATCTTTTATAATTGTTTCTTATAATTAGACAAATAAATATGCCGCACTTATCATATCATCCACTTTATCGCCAAATTAAATATGAAACAAAAGTAAGCGGCACTATACAGTGACTTATAGAAAAATAGAAATTGGAATTCTCATTTTAGCAAATTGAGATACTTAGCATTATAGGAATGGCCAAATCGATAACCCACCCAGTTGCCAAGTCGAGGCGCATCTCTTATCTGGGTCCTAACACTAGTTACTGCTTATGTTGCTGGGCTTTTCTTCTGCTGGCGACTGATACAAGAGAGACTGATACCAGAGAGCAATAGCATATGCCTGATAACTGGAATGGAGAAGGTGCCTTCATAAAGGGTGGTGAACTCATAATATACTATATAAATAATTATGTGGCACTCATCATATCATCCGCTTAATCATGAATTAAATATTAAACAAAAGTAAGTGGCACTATACAGTGAGTTATAGAAATATAGAAACTGGAATTCTCTTAGGCTGGCTTCACACCAAAGCACAATCAGGTCCGGGGCTGACCCGATTTTGCCATGATGCAGCCCTATGGGGCCGGTTGGAGCCAGATGGCAGCTATCTGCCATCCGGTTTCCATCTGTCTGGGAGGTGTATTCGGATTTTTCTCCCGGACGCAAAAATCTGCCTAAATTGGATTCAGGTCAATCCGGCGCTCCCTAACATGGGAGACTATGGCACTGGATTGACCTGATCTGAGAGCATCGGGGAACCGGACACCGGCGGCTAAAGTTCAGCATGAGCTATGCTGAACTTCAGTACCAGGGAGCTGTCCCCTGTGAAGTGGTTCAGCACCATTTTGCAGGGGACAGCTGCACTCGGCTGAATCCAGCTACAAACAGGACCGGAGGGCATATTTGCCCTCCGATTCTGATTGCAAATCGGGTCCGGGGCTGTCAGGTTCACCCCGTGCTGTGATGCGAAGGCAGTCTAAAGGCCCAGTTACACACACAGATAATTGTGCAGAGATTGTTCGCAGATCTCTGGTTGCAGTGAAAGCATGGACACATTGTTCCATTTGTATACAGCCACAAAATGGAACAATGTGTCCATGATTTTACTGCAAAAAGAGATCTGCGAACAATCTCTGAACAATTATCTGCGTGTGTAACTGGGCCTTTAGTCTTATGGACAATGACACTTGCTTAGGAAAAGAAGTTAACCCCTTTATCAGGCATATGCTATTGCTCTCTGGTATCAGTCTCTAACACACCTAAAGGGGTTAACGTCTTTTCTAGAGGCACATATATTGAAAGCACCTGTCCTTGTCCATAAGACTACAATCTTTATTACTCTCTTGCAACAGTCGCCAGCGGAGGAAAAGCCCAGCAACATAGGCAGTAACTAGTGTTAGAACCCAGTTAAGAGATGTGCCTCAACGTGGCAACTGGGTGGATTATCGATTTGGCCATTCCTATAATGCTAAGTATCTCAGCTTGCTAAAATGAGAATTCCAATTTCTATATTTCTATAAGTCACTGTATAGTACCGCTTGCTTTTGTTTAATATTTCTTATGATTGTTTGTATATGAACCTGTGAATGTTAAAGCGCTTTGGTATATTTTGGCGCTATATAAATAAAGATTATTTTTTATTATTATTATTATTATTATTAATAATAATAATAAACATAAAAAAGACATTGTTTTTTCATTGGCAATAAAACAAAAAACACATTTAGTGATCCCATTTGTAATTACAAAAAGTAACCTTTCCTCCGACGTAGACCATAGGCAGAGCAATGTCAGCTCTGCTTCATAGCTCTGAGCACACAAGCGTCTATCCAGAGCGACAGACAAGCTCAGACTGACAGTGACAGTCAGAAGTCAATCGAGTTCATAGCTGAGCTATGAACTCGGGTCACCCCTGACGTTACTGCAAACAACGCCAAAAACAGGAGTTCTCAGCAGTGCAGTGAATATCCCGGGACATTCATGAGCGACCTCGGAAGAAGATGCAACAGGTACAGTGGGACTACAGGACGCATGCCGCAGGACTTGGTAAGTATATTGATAATGTTTATTAACTATATGCTTTGTTTTCCATCCCATAGCTGTAAAGTCCAAGCTCGGGGTTCGGACACAAGCACGAGTTACATCCAGCCCTGAACTCAGACTTATTAGGGGCATATTTACAGTTTCTTCAATTGATACAGACTGCTCCCCCCATTTCAGTTCTTCTGGGCTACTGCACTGTACTGCAGACACCACGGTCTCTGGCTGGAATGAACTTGAGTTTCTGCCAGCTTTAGTTCCATGGCCCCCATAGGTAGCTGCTAGAACCAGAGTTTGGGGCTGTTTCTTGGAAACCAATTCTGCAGCTTTCAGCACCATATTCACCCATTTCTTGGGGTCCATGCCGCCGGACATGTACATTTCCCACGGGGGTCAGTGGCAAGGGTTGAATTGAATAATGATACTGTTCCTGTGGATCCTCTTTCACCTACTGGGGACTCATGTAGCTAAGGCACCGTGTGCTCTCCCTTTTCTGGAGTAAGACCTTCTCACCAAGAGCACCAGTACTCACATTGATTAACTCCTGAACAACGGGGGAAGAGTTTTTACTTTTAACCTAAAGGGCAAACAACACACAGTAACAGGCATAATTACATCACAGCTACCAACCCATGAAAACAGAGAATTTTTATAGTAAGGGGGGACATCGCACTTCCACACCCCGTTACAATTTGATCATAATTTCTGCTCTTAATGTATAGTTATGTCATAATAATTATAAATAAATATTACAATAAATAAACTTTAGGGAAAAAGAAGAGCTAAAAAAAAGTAAATAATCACACAAAACACATAATTGGCATAAACTAATAACATATTTAGCATTGTTTTAACCAAAACAAGCCATAATTTTTCATCTTATTTATGGTATCCATCTAACAACAATAATGTTGAGGTATTTATAATAGAAATAGTATACAAGAGACATAAAACCAAAGCCCTACAGACCACATAAGATACTGCCACCACCTCATAAAATCTCACAAGAAAGGAACTGAACTACTGCAGAAAGAAATCACTTTGCATACTAAATTAGAGGACAGTGAAAATAGTGATAGAAGAGACAACCTCCGGATGATGGGCACTCCTAGAATCTCTTGTACACCTACAGAGCACAGTCTTCTGAAACATCTGGAAATCAAAGGGTTCAAAGGGTTATTGCAAAATCACCAAAAAAAATAGAAGCCCCCAATAAAGACATAATACTGCAGCACCACAATCTGAAAATCTGACATTGCATGGCAATTCATTATACATCTTTACATACTATGCCCCCACTACTATTGAATGAAGGGCTATGCAACAGTATCTGGAGGCCTATCAACAGCACAACATTAAGAATCAACAGGACTTACCATCAAACTTTCGTTTTCTTACAGACATATATTCCATAATGGTCTTTCCCCTGAAGAAGCCAAGAGCAAAGAAACAGCTCCATTTCATGACCATACCAGATGAACTCCCCCTGCCTGCATCGCTGTTACAGAGAGTCAAGAGCTTTTCCTGAGACCCCCATTCCTTAAGACCCATGATCCTCTTGCCACATCCAATCCTTCATCAATCCAGAACAGGGTAAGGACAGCATTTTCCAACTCTATGTGTTGGACACTCTTAGTCTTTGTTAATATTTTGCCTAAATTGTGCTGCATAGGAAAACATTTATTGATCTCCACATTTTCCTGACCATAGTCCAGTAATCTTCACCATACATCCAAGGTTGGCATTAAAGCATAACCGTTGTTTTAATTTTATAACTATAGTACACATTAAAATAAGCAACTTTGTAATAATTGTTATTAGACAAATTTGCTTTTTTCTGCCAGAATTGATCAGTCGTTATCAAAATTCTCAATTATGAGGTAAAGTCTGTATTCAGTGAAGGCTTTCCCATTACTGAGATAGGAGTGGCAGTTGTTACTGATGACATTCTATGTCTACGGGAAGAGGGGAGGAAATGCTTTAGCCCCTTCACGGCATGCATGCTTAAGTCAAGGCGATTATGCAGGGACAAGAACTGTGTCAGCATGATCTCCACTGAGAGCTCGGCATAAGTTATAGCCAAGCTCCAGCAGTCATACAAAGGGACGGTCCCTGCGTAACCCCTGGCTGTTTAATCTCCTAAATACCAAACTCAATACTAATCATAGTAATTAGGAGGCTGGAAGAGGGTGCGTGCTCCCTCTCTCACCCAATCGGGATCCCTGTGATGTCATCGCATACCTGATGCTAATCATGGCAACCTGAGGGTTTGTGACAATTTATGGGTGTAACAGCCAGTTAGACAATGCCAGGAGCATGATCTAAAAGGCTTGTGACAGTGTCTCACTGACAGGTATAATGTATTGCAATGTATGTGCATTGAAATGTATTATACCAGCCATCCGACTTATAAAAAAGTGGAAAAAAATTAAATCAATGTAAACATATAAAAAAAACTACAAAATAAAAAATGAAAAAAATACATATTTAGTATTTCCACATCCAGAACAACCCAATCTATAAAGCTGTCACACTAATTAACCCCTTCAGTGAACACAGTGAAAATATATATATATGTATACACAGTATTTTTCAGACTATAAGGCGCACCGCACCATAACACAAACCCAGGTTTTAGAAGGATTAGAGAAGAAAAATAGGGGGAAGAAATGTCAGCAAAAAATGAGGTCATGACGCACTGTAATAGGGGGGAATCTGCTTCTGACACTTATGTGGTAATGTCCCCAAATTTTAGACTAATGTCCCCATCCTAGGCCCATTACAGGTATATATGCCCTCCATCCTTGTATATATGATCCTCCCCATCCTGGTGTATATGATCCTCTCATCCTGGTATATAGGATCCCCCCATCCTGGTATCTATATGATCCACCCATTCTGGTATATATGATCCCCTCATCCTAGTTTATATGATCCCTCATTATAGGTAGTATTTGAACCCTCCATGCTGGTACATATGAGTCCCCCTATCCTTGTAGTATACAGTATGAACTCCCAATGCTGGTACATATGATTGCCCCCATCCTAGTAGTATTTGAACCACCCATGCTTGTACACATGATATTCCCCAATTCTGGTAGCATATGAACCCCTAAAGTTGGTACATATGATTCCCCCCATCCTGGTAGTATATGAACCACTTCTGGGAATAGCAACCAAGGATAAACCAGTGCAAGTCCACAGTTCTCTTCCTGATATCTTGGCTGATTTCTTTAGACTTTCCCATGATGCTATGCAAAGAAGTAGTGTGTTTCAGGTGTGCGTTAAAATACATCCACAGGTGTTTCTCTAATTACTCAGATGTTACCAATAAATCAGAAGCTTCCAAACACATGACATATTCGTAGACTGTGAGCCCTCGTGGACAGGGTCCCTGCCCCTCCTGTACCTGTACGTCCCGATCACCTAGATTTAGTGTACTTGTACTTGTCTCCCCTATCCTCATGTTAAAGCGCCATGGAACCTAATGGCGCTATATAAATAAATAATAATAATAATCATATAGGTTTTCCCAAATTGTTTAAAGGCATAGCTATCTTAGTGTATGTAAACTTGTGACTTTGCAGAAAGTAATAAAAATGCCTTAAAACATTCTCTCTCATTATTATGGCATTTGGCAAATATAAAAAATTATGGTAATCCTAATTGACCTAAAATGAGAAAGGTTTATTCTGATTTAATGTCAGATAGTGAGAAAAACATGTGTCTTTTTATATAGTGTGCTTACTTTCAACTGTATATCCCTTGTGAAAATTGGAAATCTTGGGCTAAAATCACATTTTACTCGTAAAAACGTAATTATTTTTTCTTCGCCACCCAATAGTAAAAAATTTTGTGGCACACCTGTGGTGTTAATATGGCCTCTGCACCCCTAGATGAATTCATTGAGGAATGCAGTTTGTAAAACGGGGTCACTTGTGGGGTATTTCTGCTGTTCTGGCACCTAGAGGCTTTGCCAATGTGATATGACACAAGAAACCATTCCAGGAAATTCTAAAGTCTGATTTGGTGCTCCCTCCTGGGTTTGCACCAGTAGCGTAGCTAGTGGGGGGGGCTAGGGGAGGAAAGGCCCCCCGGCATGAGGGGCCTATTGCCCGCCCCCTGGGGGGGCCCCGTGCTGACAGCCGGCTGCCGCGCGGCCGGAGAGGAGGGAGGACGGGACTTCCTGTCCTGCAGCTCTGCCCGCCCCTCCTCTCCTCCTCCTCACAGCGGCCAGCACCCCCCCCCCCCGATCCTCAGATTTCCCTGCCAGCACCATCCCACCCCGGTCTTCACATGGGGGACCTGGGTGCAAAGTGCAAATCTTGCCCCCGGGCCCGGAGCAGTCTAGCCACTGGTTTGCACTTTACCTCAAAAGTAGCTCCCGTTTACATGGATGGTACCGACACACTCAGGAAAAATTGCTCAACAAACTGTGTGGTCCATTTTTATGTTATTGGCATTTATAAAAATGTAAAACTTGGGGCTAAAACAACATTTTATTGTTAAAAATGTAATTATTCTTTGTTCACCTTCCAATGGTCTAAAATTCAGTGAAACACATGTGGTGTCAATATGCTCTCCCCTAGATGAATTTATTGAGGCGTGTAGTTTGTAAAATGGGGTAACATTTGGGAGGGTCTGCTTTTTTGGCAAGTCAGAGGCTCTGCCAATGACATGCCACCCCAAACCATTCCAACCAAATGTGAATTCCAATATGGCGCTCCCTCCCTTCTTAGCTTTGCCCTGTGCCTCAGAGGTGTTTTTGTTTCCACATATTGGGTATTGGTGATCTCAGGAGAAAATGTGTAACAAATTGGGTGGTCTATATATTTCTAACATCCTTTTTGAAAATTAAACCTTTGGGGTCAAAACAACATTTTAGTGTAAAAAATGACAATTTTTTATTTTCACAGCCCCATGTTATACAAATCCATAAATCACCTGATGGTTAAAATTGCTCACTATGCCCCTCCCTAGATTCCTTGAATGGTGTAGTTTACAGAATGGGTTCACTTATGGGGGTTTTCTGCTGTTTTGGCATGCCAGGGGACCTTCAAATGTGACAATAGTGCTCCTTCCTTTTTGAGCCCTGCCATGCACCCAAACAGCTATTTTCCACCACATATTTTTTTATAGTATATGATTGTGGTCATGTAGGAGCACTAAAGAGCTTGAGAGACTGGTATTAGGTTTACACACCTGTTTTATGAAGATTAATTCCACTACGCGTTTCAATGGCGTCCTACCGTCTTCCTCAGGAGGGGTTTACAGGGTATCAGGGAGAAGTGACATTTAAATGTACATGAACCAATAATAAAACATTAGCTGTCTGATGTCATTTAACCCTTTCTGGTGTCATTTAACCCTATGAATGTCTCATCAAATAAATAAACTTAACCATTCCATCTTACAAATCAGAATAAACACACTAAGTTAAAAACCAGAACATCATTAAATTGATTACATATTTCAAATATTTTAAATACTGACCTCCTTGATGTATATAAGTTTGGTAATACATTTTTCATAAAAAAAATTCTTTCCTTTTTAAAAAATTCCCACGTATTCACCCTCCATATCACGGTCATAATAATAAAAAACATGACAACCTATAATTATATAAAAGTTGTTTAAAAATGAATAACAGATAAAACGCTATACTGTGAGCTATGAAATATTTTTTTTTTAATTATTTTAAACAATTTTTCAAACAATATTTACTTTAAAAAAGTTTTAATTAGTTGCCTTAGGGTACCTTTACATGCGGCAACTTTTCTAGGAATTTCACTGGCAACTTACTGATTGCAGTGAAATCATGGACACATTGTTCTAACTTGTTGCTGTGTACAAATGGAACAGTCTCCATGATTTCACTGCAACCAGTAAGTTGCCAGTGAAATTCCTAGAAAAGTTGCCGTGTGTAAAGGTACCCTTAGAGTGTATATATTTCATTTGGTTACATTTTCGATATTCAAATTAGAGCCTTCTGGATTCCATGTGCCAAGATTGAATATCCAGTAACTCTCTCTTTTTTGTTATTAAGGAGCTATAACGATTCTGGGTTGTAGCCGGTGTATGGTCAATTATGATCAACCTCAAACTTGCAGGATTTTTTTGATTAAATATACAGTAATGTTTTGACAAACTGTGTTGCAAGAAACCGTGGCGTATGTTTTGGCAATGCTTATTCAATCTCGCATGCCTTGTTTGTATAGTTTGTCCAATATATTGTAGTCCGCAAGGACATTGTAACAAATAAATAACAGGTAGATTGGCAATCTATGCTACTGTTAATGGTGAAGGTCTCTTCAGTTGTGTGAGTCAAAGGTTAGCACCCCATGCAAAACTGTTTTGCAGCATAAACATTTAGGGGATTTGCATGCGTAGCACCCAATCGTGCCCCCCCATATTTTCTGTTTTATTTTCTCTACCTTTCATATCCGTATTGTTTGGCGTGATCATGTTCTGTAAGCTGTGGGTCTTTCTATACACAATACATGCTTTTTCAGGTATATGTCAACACAGGGTCTGCCTGTAAAATGTAGCAATGCTTTTCAAGCAATTTTTGAATATTCCTATGTGATTGATTGTATGTTGTTACTAGGCATAAATTCTTTCCATTGCCTTTATCATTCAAAATATTCACACCAGGTGCTTTTTCATCCAATATTTTTGAAATACAGGAATCTTGCGATATAGGTTGGGTTTTCTAAAAGGCATCTGTAACTAGTTTTTTCGGAACACCTTTTGTTAGAAACCTCTCTCTAAGAATTCTAGAATCCTTTACAAAATCCTGGTCCAAGGGAACAGTTTTTTGGCCATATGGTGTATTTCTAATCCCACTGGGGAGGTGTCCACTATCAAATCTCAGATAGCTATTCACGTCAACTGATTTGAAGTGTGTTGATGTGGACAACCTCCCCTCTTCATCCATTTTTACATTAATATCCAGAAACTGAATAGAATTACTAAACATTGATAGAGTAAATTTAAGACCCTATGGGTTTCTATTTAGGTCATCGACAAACTCCAGCAATGTAATCTCGGGGGCTTTTCAAATAATGAACAAGTCATCTATGTATCTGCAATAGAATTTAATGTGACCAACAGACAGAGGCAACTGTACGATGAGGACGGCCTCAAATTTTCCCATAAAGAGATTAGCATAACTAGGAGCGAATTTTTTCCCCATCGCATAGCCCCTCACCTGTCTGTAAGAGTCACCATCAAAGGAAAAAACATTGTTGTTAAAAATATATTCTATGGTTGCCAATATAAATTGTTGTTGTTCTTCCTGGAATTCACTAGATTTTAAGAAGGAGTTACCGTATATACTCGTGTATAAGCCGAGTTTTTCAGCCCAAAAATAGGGCTGAAAAGTCCCCCCTCGGCTTATACACAGGTCTATACAGTATGTGGTGTGTGGGGGCTGTGTCCGGGTGCTGGGGAGGCTGGAGGAGGTGGGGGGAGGCTGCTGACAGAGCGGCCCATCACATGGGGCCGCTCATTAGATATGCACGGCTCCCCCCGCCCATCACAGCGGCAGGGGGAGCCGTGCATACAGCCCCCAGATGTATACAGGCCCCCAGTGGGTTATACAGCAGGCCCCCAGTGGCACTCGCCCCCCCCCCCACACTGTGCAGAGCCCCCCATCCCGATGCATTATCTTACCATCCAGCCGCATTACCGCCGGTCCTCCCGTCCATCCTCGGGCGCTGTGTTCGGCTCTCACGTGACCCGGCGCGATGACGTCATCTGACTGCGACCGCCGGGTCACATGAGACCGGGAACGTAGCGCGCGAGGATGGACGGGAGGACCGGCGGTGATGAAGACGCGGCTGGATGGTAAGATAATGCATCGGGGGGGGGGCTCTGCACAGTGTGGTGGGGGCGAGTGCCACTGGGGGCCTGCTGTATACCCCACTGGGCGCCTGCCTGTATATACCTCTGGGGCCTGCCTGTATATACCTCTGGGGGCCTGCCTGTATATACCTCTGGGGCCTGCCTGTATATACCTCTGGGGCCTGCCTGTATATACCTCTGGGGCCTGCCTGTATATACCTCTGGGGGCCTGCCTGTATATACCTCTGGGGGCCTGCTGTATATACCTCTGGGGGCCTGCTGTATATACCTCTGGGGGCCTGCTGTATATACCACTGGGGACCTGCTGTATATACCACTGGGGGCCTGCTGTATATACCTCTGGGGGCCTGCTGTATACTACCACTGGGGCTGCTGTATATACCTCTGGGGCTGCTGTATACCACACTGCTGGGGGCTGTATACCTGTGCTGGGGTCCACCCTCGGCTTATACACGAGTCAATAGGTTTTCCCAGGTTTTGGGGGCAAAAGTAGGGGGGTCGGCTTATACACGGGTCGGCTTATACACGAGTATATACGGTAATTGCCTCCAACCCTAATTCATGAGAAATATTACTATATAGTGAGGTAACATCCTGTGTTAGTAATATGCAGCCTCTTAATGATGGTAACTCTTATCAATTAAATCAGTTCAGACGAGTCTTTTAAATATGACTCCAGCTTGAAAGCATATTTTTGAAGATAGAAATCTACGTAATGGGATAATTTGGACGTTATGGAACCTATGCCCGATATATATTATGGGGCGGCCAGGTGGATTGGTTGTACTTTTGTGTATTTTTGGCTGAAAATAAAAAAATGGAACTCTATATCTGGGGATGTCTAAGATTTTTTTTCTCATTTTTATTCAATATACCCTTTTCCCAAGCTTTTTTAACTAGTTTATTATAGTTGAGATAGATATGGAGGGGTCAGAGTCTAATTTTTCATAGTATAAGTGATCTTCTAGAATTCTTCTACCTTCCCCAACTTCTGTCCATTATAACTATCCCACCCCCTTTGTCACCATTTTTGATCACGATCTCTTTATTTTATTTCAATGTCATTATCGCTTTTCTTTCTTCATCATTCAGATTATCAACCATTTTGCAATGTTCCATAGATCTAAGGGTGCCGTCATACGCTTCAATTTCCTTAACGATATTGTTAGCGATCACATGCACGCGCGATCGCTAACAATATCGCGTTCACATCGTTGGTGAGCTGTCACACAGGCAGACTCACCAACGATGTGGACCAGCGACATCGCTGGTAACCATGGTACACATCGGGTTACTAGGCGCAGCGCGGCGCTTAGTAACCCGAAGTTTACCATAGTTACCATCTCCCAGCATAGGCTCTGCCGCTGGGAGATGGATCATTGCGGTGTCAGACACCACGATGATGCAGATTGATAAAGCGACTATCGCTTGATTTGAGCTCCTGCTCACAAATCTGCGATCAAACAAACAAGCGATTTTACATTGTAAAATTGCTTGATTACACGCAGCGACGCACAAACAATATCGCTTAAGCAATCAAAAAAGCAGATCGAAATTGAAGCGTGTGACGGCACCCTAAGACTCTTCAAGACCAGTTGTTGAAAGGTTTCCAGGTTTGCACCCTTATGGTGTAATGGGTAAAAGCATTTTGAATTACCTTTCACCGATACATGCATAAATTGGGTGTATGGAGTATTAGAACTGTTGGGGTCAGCAATTATTCCCCACTTAGTGGGAAGGGTACTCTTTCCACTTTGTTACTCGATAATAAAATGTCGCTTGATTGTAAGCTTTCTAAAATATTTATTTAAATCTAAATATAGCTTAAACGTATTAAGTCTCGAATTTGGGCAATAAGACAGGCCTTTTTCAAGAAGGGAAATTTTCAGTCTATAACAGGATACATTAAAAATACTCATAGATTTAAAATCAAGATCGTCAATGTTAGATGTTCCTATTCGGCTGATTTTATCTTTTTTGGAGATTGGCATTTCTCCTATGTTGTGCTTACATCATTTTCCTCTAACACCTCTACATCCCCGCTTCTTTTTCTTTTTGGATGGCGCCCTGGAGCCACCCGAAAAAACTTAGTTATTTTTGAGTATTTCAATCTCATATTTAATATTTCTTTGGGGCCTATCTCATTATAAAGTTGTTTGATAATATCTATAAATTTACCCTGCTCAATCAGTGGTAAAGTTAATATTGTTGTAGACGAGACCACTAACAACTGCAGGAGGGGGTTTGTACAATCTTCCCTCTCCATTGTGGCCTCTACAGGATTTATCCCAATGATTTGTGTCCTATCTACATCTACTGGTACCATCCGGGGTATTGATATAGATGCTCCCTGTTTAATCTCATTTTCATTTTCATTTAAACTCCTAGGTGGAAAGGGGACCCCCTCTTCTGATGGTTGGATATTAATAAATAATAATCCCCATTTATTCTCATTTTTGTTTAGATTCTTGAGAGGAAGGGGAATCCCCTGTTTTGGTGATTGGGTCTCAGGAATTGTGACCTCATTGGCTGTATTTGTTTCTATTGGTGTTTTTATAGGTGCTTTTAAATCGACGTTTTGTGCTGGTTCAGAACCTTGTGTGACTTGTGTATCAACTATTATTTCACTAGCCGAGTGTTGTGCCCTTACTGCGCTTATTATGTATGATGTTGTTAGTGAATCCTCTACTGATGTTTTATCAATATACTAGCTGTGAGCCCGATGCAAATGCATCGGGATTCTAGAACGTGCATTAATTTGATTATAGTAGTTATAGCTGTTAGCCTGATGCAAATGCATCGGGTATCTAAAATATGTTTATTGTTTTTTTAAAGATTTTTAAATAATAATCGCATCATCAATAGCAATAATATAAGCCATAGCATTATTATTAGCAGTAATAGCAGTATTAATAGCATTATTAGCAGTATTATGAGCATTAATAACAGTATTAATAGCATTAATAGCAATATTATTAGCATTAATAGCATTATTAATAGCATTATTAGCATTAATAATAGCATTAATAACATTATTAATAGCATTAATAGCATTATTATTAGCATTAATAGCATTAATAATAGCATTATTAGCATTAATAATAGCATTAATAACATTATTAATAGCATTAATAGCATTATTATTAGCATTAATAGCATTATTAATAGCATTAATAGGATAAATATTAGCATTAATAGCATTAATAGCCTAATTAATAGCATTAATAGCATTATTAATAGCATTAATAGCATTATTATTAGCATTAATAGCATTAATAATGGCATTATTAGCATTAATAATAGCATTAATAACATTATTAATAGCATTAATAGCATTATTATTAGCATTAATAGCATTAATAATGCATTAATAGGATAATATAGCATTAATAAGCATTAATAGCATAATTAATAGCATTAATAGCATTATTAATAGCATTAATAGCATTATTATTAGCATTAATAGCATTATAGATAATTATTAGCATTAATAGCATTAATTAATAGCATTAACATTAGCATTATTAATAGCATTATAACATTAAAAATTATTAGCATTAATATATAGCATTAATAATAGCATTTTAGCATTAATATAGCATTATAACATTATTAATAGCATTAATAGCATTATTATTAGCATGAATAGCATTAATAATAGCATTTAGCATTAATAATAGCATTAATAGCATTATAATAGCATAATATTAGCATTAATAGCATTAATAGATAATATTAGCATTAATAATAGCATAATTAATAGCATTAATAGCATTATTATAATAGCATTAATAGCATTATTTTAGCATTAATAGCATTAATAATACCATTAATAGATAAATATTAGCATTAATAGCTATTAATAGCATTATTAATAGCATTATGCATTATTATTAGCATAATAGCATTAATATAGCATTATTAGCATTAATAATAGCATTAATAAATTATTAATAGCATTATAGCATTATTATTAGCATTAATAGCTTTAATATAGATTATTAGCATTATATAGCATTAATACATATTATAGCATAATAGCATTATATTTAGCATTAATAGCATTATTATTAGCATTAATAGCATTAATATTTATAGATAATATTGCATTAATAGCATTAATAGCATTAATTAATAGCATTAATACATTATATTATTATGCAATAATTAGCATTATTATCTTTATTTAGATTATTATAGCATTAATACATTTTTATTAGCATTATATTGCATTATATTAATTTAATTATTAATTAATATAGATTATTACATTATTAATAGCATTAATACATTATTATAGCATTAATAGATTAAGTAGCATTATAGATTACATTAGTCATTATATTATTAGCATTATATTACATTATATAATTAGCATTAATTAATTTAAATTATTTTATTATAATAGCTTATTTATATAGCATTATTAACTTATTATTAGCATTATTATTTATTAGCATTATAATTAATAATGCCATTAATAGGTAAATATAGCATTAATACATTTATTACATTTTAATTAATGATTATTATTGAGCATTATTATTATGCATTAATTATTGCTATTATTATAGCATTTATTAGCATTATAGATATAATTATTAGCATTAATAGATTATTATAGCATTAATAGCATTATTTAATAGCATTAAGATTAATCATTAATTAATAGCATAATAGATTAATTAAATTAGCATTATTAGTATTTATAATAGCATTATTATAGCATTATAATATAGCATTAATACATTATTAATAGCATTATTAGCATTAATATAGCATTATTACATTATATAATAGCATTAATAGCATTATTATTAGCATAATATTACATTAATAATAGCATTATATAGCATTAATAATAGCATTAATAAGCATTATTAATAGCATTAATAGCATTATTAATAGCATTAATAGCATTAATACATTATTATTAGCATTAATAGCATTAATAATACCATTAATAGATAAATTATTAGCATTAATAGCATTAAAGCATTATTAATATGCATTAATAGCATTATTATTAGCATAAATTAGCATTAATAATAGCATTATTACATTAATAATAGCATTAATAACATTATTAATAGCATTAATAGCATTATTATTAGCATTAATAGCATTAATAAAGCATATAATAGCATTATAGATTAATATATGCATTAATAACATTATTAATAGCATTAATAGCTATTATTATTAAGCATTAATAAACAATTAATTTTAGCATTAGAATATTATAGCATTAATAAGCATTAAAATTAATTAATAGCATTAATAGCATTATTATATATAGCATATTCAATAGCATTAATAATAGCATTATTATTAATAAAGCATTAATAACATTATTAATAGCATTAATAGCATTATTAATTAGCATTAATAGCATTAATAATAGCATTATATAGCATTAATAATAGCATTAATAACATTATTAATAGCATTAATAGCATTATTTATTAGCATTAATAGCATTAATAGCATTATTATTAGCATTAATAGCATATAATACATTAAAGCATTAATTATTAGAATAATAGCATTAATAAATTTATTAATGCATTAATAGCATTATTATTAGCATAATATAGCATTAATAATTAGCATTATTAGCATTAATAATAGCATTAATAACATTATTAATAGCATTTAATAGCATTATTATTAGCATTAATAGCATTAATAATGCCATTAATAGGATATAATATTAGCATTGATAGCATAATAGCATAATTAATAGCATTAATAGCATTATTAATAGCATTAATAGCATTATTATTAGCATTAATAGCATGAATTATGGATAAATATTAGCATTAATAGCATTAATAGCATTATTAATAGCATTATTATTGGCATTAATAGCATTAATAATAGCATTATTAGCATTTAATATATAGCATTAATAACATTATTAATAGCATTAATAGCATTATTATTAGCATTAATAAGCATTAATAATAGCATTATTAGCATTTAATATAATAGCATTAATAACATTATTAATTAGCAATTAATCATTATTATTAGCATTAATGCATTATAATACATTAATAATAATTATTAGCATTAATAGATTAATATACATTATTAATAGCATTAATTAGCATTTATTACATAATAGCATTATAATAGCATTATTAGCATTAATAACTATTTAATAGCATTAATAGCATTATTATTAGCATTTTTATTTATTTATATTATTTTATTTAAATTATTTAATATTTTTTATTTATTTTTTTATTATTTTTTAATTAGTTTTAAATTATTTTTTTATTATTAAATTTATTTATTTTTTTAAGTGAGAGTGAGACAGTTCTCATTCAGGTCCGCATATTTTTTTTTTTTGTTTTTTTTTTTTTTATTGAATTATTTAATATTTTTTATTTATTTTTTTATTATTTTTTAATTATTTTTAAATTATTATTTTTATTATTTAATTTATTTATTTTTTTAGTGAGAGTGAGACACAGTTCTCATTCAGGTCCGCAGTTTTTTTTTTTTTTTATTATTATTTTTATTTAATTATTTAATATTTTTTATTTATTTTTTTATTATTTTTTAATTATTTTTAAATTATTTTTTTTATTATTTAATTTATTTTTTTTTTTAAGGGAGAGTGAGACACAGTTCTCATTCAGGTCCGCATTTTTTTTTTTTTTATTATTATTATTTTTATTTAATTATTTAATATTTTTTATTTATTTTTTTATTATTTTTTAATTATTTTTAAATTATTATTTTTATTATTTAATTTATTTTTTTTTTTAAGTGAGAGTGAGACACAGTTCTCATTCAGGTCCGCATTTTTTTTTTTTTTTTAATTATTATTTTTATTGAATTATTTAATATTTTTTATTTATTTTTTTATTATTTTTTAATTATTTTTAAATTATTATTTTTATTATTTAATTTATTTATTTTTTTAAGTGAGAGTGAGACACAGTTCTCATTCAGGTCCGCATTTTTTTTTTTTTTTTATTATTATTTTTATTGAATTATTTAATATTTTTTATTTATTTTTTATTATTTTTTTAATTATTTTTAAATTATTATTTTTATTATTTAATTTATTTATTTTTTTAAGTGAGAGTGAGACACAGTTCTCATTCAGGTCCGCAGTTTTTTTTTTTTATTATTATTTTTATTTAATTATTTAATATTTTTTATTTATTTTTTTATTATTTTTTAATTATTTTTAAATTTTTTTTTTTATTATTTAATTTATTTATTTTTTTAAGGGAGAGTGAGACACAGTTCTCATTCAGGTCCGCATTTTTTTTTTTTTATTATTATTTTTATTTAATTATTTAATATTTTTTATTTATTTTTTTATTATTTTTTAATTATTTTTAAATTATTATTTTTATTATTTAATTTATTTATTTTTTTAAGTCAGAGTGAGACGCAGTTCTCATTCAGGTCCGCCTTTTTTTTTCCCCATTGACATACATTAGCGGTGTGTCGGCGATTTTATGGCCGGCCACCTGGTTCTATTTGTCGGCCCTAAAATCGCGGACACACCGCTAATGCATGTCTATGGGCAGTCAGCTCGAATTCTGATTGGTCGGCGTTCAATCCGAAATCGGGCTGACTGCCCATAGAGATGCATTAGCGGTGTGTCCGCGATTTTAGGGCCGACAAATAGAACCAGGTGGGCGGCCATAAAATCGCCGACACACCGGTAATGTATGTCAATGGGTAAAAAAAAAGGCGGACCTGAATGAGAACTGCGTCTCAGTTTTGAGGGGCTCTTCTGATTGGCTGAGGGCAGTATAACCGTGACCAATCAGAAGAGGGCCTGAGATCTCATTGAGGTAGAATGGGGGATTTTTCTTCCATTCTATCTTAATGAGAAGGAAGAGGACGTCGGAGGTGGAAGATCCCCGGGGCCGGACGAAGAGGCGAAGATGGCGGAAATAAGAGAGAAGACCCCCGGGGCCGGAGGAAGAGGACGCCTGGCCGGACGGAGGAGTTGAGGATCGGACGGACGATCAGATGACTTGAAGGGATGTAAGTGATCGACGGGGGCGTTAGGTTAGGGGACAGCGGGGGCTTCGGGTGTAGGGCCTTAGGTGACAGCGGCGTTAGGTTAGGGGACGGCGGGGGCTTAGGGGATAGGCGGCGGGGCTTAGGGGGTATCGGCGGGGGCCTAGGATGCTACGGGGCTTAGGGGGTAGGGGCTTAGGGGCTGCTGCGGGGCTTAGGGGGTAGGGCCTTAGGGGCGGCGGTGGCTTAGGGGGTAAACGGCGGGGGCTTAGGATGCTGCGGGTCGGGGTTAGGTGGTCGCGGCTTAGGGGATAGGGGCTTAGGGGGTATCGGCGGGGGCTTAGGATGCTGCGGGTCGGGGGTTAGGTGGTCGGGGCTGCTGCGGGGCGGCGGTGGCTTAGGGGGTAAACGGCGGGGGCTTAGGATGCTGCGGGTCGGGGGTTAGGTGGTCGCGGCTTAGGGGATAGGGGCTTAGGGGGTATCGGCGGGGGCTTAGGATGCTGCGGGTCGGGGGTTAGGTGGTCGGGGCTGCTGCGGGGCTTAGGGGGTAAGGGCTTAGGGCGCGCGGTGGCTTAGGGGGTAGACGGCGGGGCTTAGGGGGTATCGGCGAAGGGTTAGGATGCTGCGGGTCGGGGGTTAGGTGGTCGGGGCTTAGCGGGTGGCGACTTAGGGGTAGGGGCGGCGCAGGTGTTCGGGGCTTAGCGGGTGGCGACTTAGGGGTAGGGGCGGCGCACTGAGGGCGGCGGTGGCTTAGGGGGTAGACGGCGGGGCTTAGGGAGTATCGGCGGGGGGTTAGGATGCTGCGGGTCGGGGGTTAGGTGGTCGGGGCTTAGCGGGTGGCGACTTAGGGGTAGGGGCGGTGCACTGAGGGCGGCGGTGGCTTAGGAGGTAGACCGCTATGGTATACTACAGTGCCATGGCCATACGCCTGTCAGGTGTAAAGCGTATGGCCATGGGACTGTAGTATACCATAGCGGTGTACACTACAGCGCCGGGCGGCGGGGCTTAGGGGGTATCGGCGGGGGGTTAGGATGCTGCGGGTCGGGGGTTAGGTGGTCGGGGCTTAGCGGGTGGCGACTTAGGGGTAGGGGCGGCGCACTGAGGGGGTGGCTAAGAGCATGGGGCTGTAGTGTACACCGCTATGGTATACTACAGTCCCATGGCCATACGCCTGTCAGGTGTAAAGCGTATGGCCATGGGACTGTAGTATACCATAGCGGTGTACACTACAGCGCCATGCTCTTAGCCAGCCCTGGCTTTGTTAGCGAAGCGACTCGCAATGCCCGCTTCGCGGGCATTGCTTCGCAAGACTGCAACGACTCGCAATGCCCGCGGGGAGAGTCCAGGAGAAGCAGCTCGCTCGCTCTAACAAAGCCACCGGAAGTTGCGCCGCTCCGACGGAAGTCGCTACGGCAATTATATAATAGATTCTTTATTCGTATCCATATGATTTTGTGCCTTTAAAATATCATCAGGTGAAGTGGAAACTAAATGTATTGTGAAGAGTGAGTAATCTGTTTGAGTGTCCTCTAAATGTAATAGTGCAGGTGTCAATTCCTTCAATCCAAAGTCCAACTGCGAACTCTGGGCTCCTTTGGGCTCCGTATTCAACATACATGAGTTTAGTTACTGTGTGTTGAATAGTATAGGTGAAGTATTTGATATCACCAGACTGATAGCAGGACGAGTCATTACTCTATTTTTCTTTTCCCTTTCTGCTTTCAATTCTTCTATGTCAATCATATCAACTTCAGTATTATCAACAGATATAATTGTCTCAATGTTTTTACTTTTATTATATTTCTTAGACTGTCCTTGTAAGGATTTTTATGATTTTTATAGATTTCTCTCTGTTCACTGGTTTTTAATGATCCTATAGAGATGTTTTAATTCATACTGCAATTATTTGGAAAATGTGGGATTTTCCACTTTGTCCACAGCTTCTACAGGGACTGATACTTCTTTTTTATCTCGTGCAAATTTAATGGCCTTTTTCTTAATAATCTCACCCTCAAATTTTTGCAACTGTGTCTTTAAAAGAGGGTCATACTCAGCATAATCTTTAGATAAGGAATATAATTCTAAATTTCCTCTAAGGGCTCTCAAATCATCCATGGTGTTATTGGCCAGAGAGTTTCTCTTAAAGAGGACCTGTCACCAACCATATATGGTGACCTAATTACAGCACTGAATGCAGCATGTCTGCTGCATTCAGGCAAAGGGTCCCCCAGCCCTTGAGCCCCCCTGTACCCCGAGATAATACACTTTGAAAACTTACATAGTGGAGCCAAAAAGAGGTGGCTTGTGGCTGGAGCCAAAGGGCAGTTTCACACTCCCTGTATGTTTAATCCGCCCACCACCGCCTCCCTGATGCCAATCATTGTCTCCCTCGCCTGCTGCATAGTACACAGACTTATTGCAGTGCTGGCCACTTTGCCCCGCCTCCTGCGGTGACATCACCACCTTTCCCCGCCCTGCTCCATGGTTGTTTTGTGTCCCCTCCTTGCAGACCCAAAATAAAGTTAACCATTTTCAAATCAAGACAAATTAACCACGCATGAACATTATATTGTAACCTCTCTAGAACAATCTTGATGTTCTTATATTCTTCTTTAAGTTTTACAGAATGACCTATTGGTACAGAGCCATACTTATTTCCATTGTGTAACAGAACACATTTTAAACTTATTTTGGAACTATCAATAAAAAGCCTCCAATCCCTTGAATCATATGCTGGAAGTCCCATAAAGAGAAGTATCCCTTCAACATCAGTACAATAGACAAGCTGGCCATCTGAATGGAAGTATTTACACAGTTCTGCTTCCCTGTTACGATAAAATGAGACACTTGTACCGGGTTTCAACATTCGTTTCACTTGTAGTCTTGAAGCCAATAGTTCAGCAGACTCTTTTGGTTAGCTACCTGAGTTGTTCATTGAATTTCCGTTCCCCCCACACGCACACACACACACCTTAGGTATTGATTCACAAACAAAAAACAGAAAAACAGCAGCATAAAAAAAAATAAATATCAAAATTCATTGAAAATTTCCATAAATAAAACAGTACCTGCACACGACTGTTGTGTACGTTGAAAACTGTTTACTTTCTTATCATAACAAATGGGAATTATGCATGTTCAAAGAAAACAAAGATATTCCTACATTTATTGGGAGTCTAAATGAAAACTAAATTTACCGTAGTGAACCATATAAACCAGCACTTTTCATACAGTACCGTATATACTCGTGTATAAGCCGACCCGTGTATAAGCCGACCCCCCTACTTTTGCCCCCAAAACCTGGGAAAACCTATTGACTCGTGTATAAGCCGAGGGTGGACCCCAGCACAGGTATACAGCCCCCAGCAGTGTGGTATACAGCAGCCCCAGAAGTATATACAGCAGCAGCCCCAGTGGTATATACAGCAGCCCCAGTGGTATATACAGCAGCAGCCCCAGTAGTTAGTATACAGCAGCCCCAGAGGTATATACAGCAGCCCCAGTGGTAGTATACAGCAGCAGCCCCAGTGGTATATACAGCAGCAGCCCCAGTGGTATATACAGCAGCAGCCCCAGTAGTTAGTATACAGCAGCCCCGGAGGTATATACAGCAGCCCCAGTGGTAGTATACAGCAGCAGCCCCAGTGGTATATACAGCAGCAGCCCCAGTGGTATATACAGCCCCAGTGGTAGTATACAGCCCCCCCCATCAGTATACAGCAGCCCCAGAGGTATATACAGCCCCAGTGGTAGTATACACGCAGCCCCAGTGGTATATACAGCCCCAGTGGTAGTATACAGCCCCCCCATCAGTATACAGCAGCCCCAGAGGTATATACAGCCCCAGTGGTAGTATACACGCAGCCCCAGTGATATATACAGCCCCAGTGGTAGTATACAGCCCCCCCATCAGTATACAGCAGCCCAGAGGTATATACAGCCCCAGTGGTAGTATACACGCAGCCCCAGTGGTATATACAGCCCCAGTGGTAGTATACAGCCCCCCCATCAGTATACAGCAGCCCCAGAGGTATATACAGCCCCAGTGGTAGTATACACGCAGCCCCAGTGGTATATACAGCCCCAGTGGTAGTATACAGGCCCCCCGCCTTGTGCACAAACCTGTAAAGGAAGAGATTAGTATACTTATCACTGTCCCGCTGCCGCTGTCCCGCCGCCGCCATCGCACTCCTCCATCTTCTTCCGGTTTCCTCCTCTGTTGCGCAGACAATGACGTTATTGCCTGCGCCGACCGGAGGAAGCCGGAAGCAGACGGAAGAAGACGGAGGACCGCGATGACGGCGGCGGGACAGTGATAAGTATACTAATCTCTTCCTTTACAGGTTTGTGCACAAGGCAGGGGGGCCTGTATACTGATGGGGGCGGGCCTGTATACTGTATACACTGTATACAGTGTATACAGTATACAGTGACTCGTGTATAAGCCGAGGGAGGGACTTTTCAGCCCAATTTTTGGGCTGAAAAACTCGGCTTATACGCGATTATATACGGTACTTATATTTTACATGGAATTCATGAAAATGGGCTACATACCTATAGCACAAAAACGTGATGTGATAGAGAAATTATAGGATCAGATTTGAATTCAGCACCCTCAAATTAGTCTAAAACTGTTCTTAAAGTCCATGCCAGAAAAAAAAATGTTTAGACCAGTATATACTGTATATACTCGTGTATAAGCCGAGTTTTTCAGCGCAAAAATTGGGCTGAAAAGTCCCCCCTCGGCTTATACATGGGTCAATACGGTAATCCTGTGCTGGGGAGGCTGGAGGAGGCGGGGGTGGCTGATGACTGAGCGGCCCGTCACTTGGGGCCGCTCATTAGATATGCACGGCTCCCCCCGCCCATCACAGCGGCAGGGGGAGCCGTGCATACAGCCCCCCAGTGTATACAGGCAGCCCCCCAGTGGCACTCGCCCCCCCATCATGTGAAGAGCCCCCACACTGTGCACAGCCCCCCCGCTGCATTATCTTACCATCCAGGGTCTTCTTCACCGCGGGTCCTCCAGTCATCTTCGCGCACTGTGTTCAGGTCTCACGTGACCCGGCGCAATGACGTCATCCCACTGCGACCGCCGGGTCACATGAGACCGGGAACACAGCGCGCGAGGATGACTGGAGGTCCCGCGGTGAAGAAGACCCTGGATTGTAAGATAATGCAGTGGGGGGGCTCTGCACAGTGTGGGGGGCTCTTCACATGATGGGGGGGCGAGTGCCACTGGGGCCTGCTGTATACCCCTGGGGGCCTGCTGTATACCCCTGGGGCCTGCTGTATACCCCTGGAGGCCTGCTGTATACCACTGGGGCCTGCTGTATACCCCTGGGGGCCTGCTGTACACCCTGGGGGCCTGCTGTATACCACTGGGGGCCTGCTGTATACCCCTGGGGGCCTGCTGTATACTATTGGGGCCTGCTGTATTCTCCTGGGGCCTGCTGTATACCCCTGGGGGCCTGCTGTATACCTCTGGGGGCCTGCTGTATACCCCTGGGGGCCTGCTGTATACCACTGGGGCCTGCTGTATACCCCTGGGGGCCTGCTGTATACCCCTGGGGGCTTGCTGTATACCACTGGGGGCCTGCTGTATACCCCTGGGGGCCTGCTGTATACCACTGGGGCCTGCTGTATACCCCTGGGGGCCTGCTGTATACCACTGGGGGCCTGCTGTATACCATACTGCTGGGGCCTGTATACTACTGGGGGGGCCTGTATACCTCACTGCTGGGGGCCTGTATACAATACTGCTGAGGGCTGTATACCACTGGGGGGACCTGTATACCTTACTGCTGGGGGCTGTATACCTGTCCTGGTGGCTGTATACCATACTACTGAGGCCTGTATACCACTGGGAGGGCCTGTATACCACACTGCTGAGGGCTGTATACCTCACTGCTGGGGGTTGTATACCTGTGCTGGGGTCCACCCTCGGCTTATACGCGAGTCAATACGTTTTTCCCAGTTTTTGGGGGCAAAAGTAGGGGGGTCGGCTTATACACGGGTCGGCTTATACACGAGTATATACGGTAATTGACCATATACCGACTGCAACCCAGAATCATTATAGCTCCTTGATAAAAAAAAAAGTTACTGAATATTCAAACTTGGGACATTGAATCCAGAAGGCCTTAATTTGAATATCGTAAATGTAACCAAATGAAACGTATAAGCTCTAAGGCAATTCATTACAACTTTTTTATAGTAAATATTCTTTGAAAAATTTTTTAACTTTTAAAAAAATATTTTATAGATCACAGTATAGAGTTTTATCTGTTATTAATTTTTATACAGCTTTTATATAATTAATCATGTTTTTTATTATTATGACCGTGATATGGAGGGGGAATACGTGGGAATTTTTTAAAACTGAAAAAAAAAAATATTTATGAAAAATGTATTACCAAACTTATATACATCAAGGAGGTCAGTATTTAAAATATTTGAAATATGTAATCAATTCAATGATGTTCTTGTTTTTGACTTAGTGTATTTATTCTGATTTGTAAGATGGGATGGTTAAATTTGTTTATTTGATCGAAATTTCTTTGGATGTAACACTATGCAATTGTATTTTTATCCTCAGTGAGTGTATGAGACATTCAAAGGTTTAAATGACACCTGAAAGGGTTAAATGACATCAGACAGCTAATGTTTTACTATTGGTTCATGTACCTTTAAATGTCACTTCTCCCTGATCCCCTGTAAACCCCACCTGAGGAAGACGGCAGGACACCGTTGAAACACGTAGTGGAATTAATCTTAATAAAACAGGTGTGTAAACTTAATACCAGCCTCTCAAGGTCTTTAGCGCTACTATATGACTACAATCATATACTACAGAAATCTTCGGTTTCCTTGAGAAATTGTAGCCGGAGCAGCAGAAGAGTAGTGAGAGGATCCCCAGTCTACAGGACCTGGCGTGACATCAGCGCTGACACAGGAGTCAGCTGACCGGGAAGTGCGTACCTCATGACCGGAGCCTACAGCGGCGGACACTTCACCTGACGGCGGACAACTATCAGACCTCCACGCTATTTATTGGGGGTGTGCAAGGGTGCACAACCACTCCAGGTGAGCGGATAACCTCCCCACCATAAATTATCCCACTAAACCACCAGGTACTACTCATATTGCACCTCTCTATTTCTTTTATTTCATTTTCCACCACATAGGCTAGGGCCAGATTATCGTTAATCAGGGCTTGAGTTAAAAATATAGGTTTTGGCAGCATAAACGCAGTGCTAACGCCATGTTAGCACCGCGTTAATGCTGCCAATGTTACCCTATAGAGACGCGACCTGAAGTGAGGTTCCAACGCCGGCATCTGATTGAAATCTCACGTTATTTCCTACCGCGAGAAAAGACATTGTTGAAAGCGTCTTTTCTCACGTTAGGAAATAACGTGAGATTTCAATCAGATCCCGGCATTTGAGCTGTGCTACAGCTCGCGTTTCCATAGGTAAGCATTATCAGCATTGATGCCGCGTTACCATGGCGATAACAAGGCGTCAGGGCTGCTAAAATCTATGTTTTTAGCGTGCCCCTCCTGAGCATGCCTCAAAACGTTAATGTGACCCTAGCCATACGGGGTATCAGCGTACTCAGGAGAAATTTCACAACAAATTGTAGATCCATTTTCTCCTAATACAATTGTAGAGATGAAAAATTTGCAGCTCAGCTAAATTTTGGTGGAAAAAGTAACATTTTAATTTTTTTCCTTCCACACTGCTTTATTTATTGTGAAGCACCTAAAGAGGTAATAAACGTAATGTGGTTTTGAACAGTCGAAGTTGCGTAATTTAAATGGTATCACTTTTTGGTATTTTTTGTCACATAACACCCTCAATGTCACTTCAAATATGATGTGGTCCCTAAACAATTAGTTTTGTAAATTTTGTTGGAAAATGAGAAATTGCTGATAAACTTTTAACTAACTTTGTAAACTTTGTAACAAAAAAATTATATTTCAAAAATGGTGCTTATGTAAAGTAGATATGCGGCAAATGTTATTTATTAATTATCTCTGCCCTAATGGACCTGTATGATTTATTCATCGTTATTTATGTTCTCGTTCTTGTTCTGCCCTTACACATGTAAAGCGCCATGGAACCAATGGCGCTATATAAATAAATAATTATAATTATTATTATTTTGTGTGATAGTTTTTAAGGGCATACAAATTCAAAGTTTGAAAATTGCTACATTTCATATTTAAAAAAAAAAAAATCATATCAACCAAAAAACGTGCCACTAACATAAAGCATTCCATAGTTATTACTTTATAAAGTCACACTGGTCAGAATTGTAAAATTTGGCCTGGTCAGGAAGGTGAAAACAGGCGTGAAGGTGAAGTGGTTAAGGAAAAGGGCAAACAGGACAATTGACCAGAGCTCTGATATCCAAAGGGGTCCCAGTTTAACTCTAGATAGCTGAAGGTTTGGTGGCCTTCCACCTTTATAAACCAGAAACTACACTAATTATGCTGTCCCTACATAATCAGTGCAGTTCCTAAGCAATGAAGTATAGAAGAACCTTTGGTGATGGCATGGTCATGTCATCAAAGATCCTTCGCCCTGCAGAGCATGAAGGAACTGATGAGATGAGAGCTCTACAGCATGTGTTTGTAGTATGGAGTACTTGTATGCATGTATTCCACAGTGTCTGTACATCTGGGATGAAAGTGTGTAACTTACACAGTGTAACATGCAGTGAATATGTGTGTGTAATACACTGTGTGAAGCATGAAGTGTGTGTGTATAACATACTTGTATGTTAAGCATAGAGATTGCCTCTTTGTAAGTATGCATGGTTATGAGCAGCATAATGTGTGTGTGTGTGCACACGCGTATGTATATGTATGTGCGCCTACATCATCAATACAGTGTGAGTGTTGCATACGCTTTTAAAAATATTAGCAGTGCAAACGAGCATTTCCAGAAGTAAACATGTCGGCCATCACTCAACACACAAACAAAATAATCATTCATCCTCATTATTTGCTTGGAAAGTTTATGTTGGAACGAAAAAAATAATTTTCAGCACCATATTCATGCTGTGTAAACAAAAGTGTGTGTATGAATGCAACATAGTATGTATGCATATGTCTGTACATGTACCATAGTGTGAAGTCGGGTTTTCTAACATGCAGTGTCTGTATGTCTAGCATGAAGTCTATTTTTATAATATACAGTGTATGTAACATATAGAGTATATGTGTATATGTTACACAGTGAAACATGCGGTGTGTGTAAAGCTGGTTTCACATTGCGTTTTTTGGGCATCTGTGGCTATCCGTTGTAAAACGGACAGCCACAGATCCGATTTGGCCCCCATGTATCCCTATGAGCACGGATTGGTGCTCTATTGCCGTCTGATTGGCCACTGATCCAATTTTGTCCGATTTTTTTGCTGTACCCAGAATCGGACACTGCTCCGATTTTGGGCACAGCAGACCAAATCGGACAGAATTGGATCTGACCCGGTCCGCGGTAATTAATATGGGGGCCTATGTGGCACGGGTTCGGGAAAACATTGGATCAATTTAAAGCCAGATACTCAGGGCACTAAGCGGTGCTGAAAGTCAGGTCCGGGAGAACTTCCCGTTAAGGCGGATCCACTACCGGTGGTGCGCAGCCAAAGCACAAATCAAGATAACCAGGTATAAGAAGAAGCGGCACTCACCGAGGTAGTATAGATGGTCCTTTATTCCACAATTCTAGAAACGGACAGGGTGCAGGGAGGAGGCCACGGGGGGCCAACGGACGACGGATTTCTCGGACCTGATTTTAGTGTACTGAGCATGCTCAGTACACTAAAACTGCTCTGTTCCTGTTTAATTTCACTTCTACAATGTATATACATACATTGCGTAAGTAAAATTAACTAAAGCAAGTGTTAAAAAAAAATATTTATATATCCTCACCTCTCCAGTGTGTGTCCCGCGAGGCTCCTGTCACTCACAGAGAAGTAGCTCCATCATCACCAGTGATGTTCCCTGCTCAGTTTGTCCAATTCCAGTCTTCAGACCAGAAGATTAAAGCTTGAACAACAATAAAGGTATTTACGAGTTTTAGAGGCATAAGCTTACAGGAGCAGGATAAGTAGCAGAAGTGTATTGGGAAAGAGTTAGGAATAGTAAAGGAGAAAAGAAAGGGGTCACTTTAGTAGTGGAAAACCTCTTTAAGAGTTCCTTTTTGATCCTGCTGAGATCTCATAAAGCTCTAATCACAGCTGCTGCACCTTGCTGCCGCTTCATTTTATTATTTAAAACTCACTCCTAAATCTCTAATGTGTCAGTTATATTTCTTCTATGCTGACCTCCCAGGAAAAGTTGTCCCAGTGGAAGATGTGGCGTTCTATTTATTGTTTGTTTTCTGTTTGTCTTTATCCCAATGTCTTATTGTACTAATAAGACTGATGTCTTGTTGCCCTACTCACTAGATAGGGCTAGCCCATGGTCAACACGGGTTTAGCAATGTGATCGCTCAAGAGGAGAAGGACCCGTCTATTGATGATAGTGAGTGCAGGGTCCAGTCTCAACTGAGTGTTTAGGGGTCACTCCTCTCCCTATCGTCAGGGCCCCCTTTTACCGTTTCCGTTATTTTTTACCTTCTCTTGCGCCACAGACCAGGGGTCTCCTTGCTCTGTCATGACATTATAATTGGCCCATTTTTTCTAGAATTCAAAACAGATGCAGAGTCTGTCACTATAAGTCTTTAAAAAAGACAGGCCATAAAAGATTATATTACCGAAAGCCTTGCTAAGGGTTATATTAAACCCTCCTCTTCTCCCGTGGCAGCAGAGTTCTTCTCTATTAGGAAGAAAGAGTGGGATCTGCATCTTTGTTTAGACTTTCAACAAGAGGAAATACATATAAATTCACTAGATGGCAGCGCTTCCCAGATTACAAATCTATTAATAATATTTCAAAAGATTTATTTGATAAAAATGTTTAAATATTATCAATGGATTTGTGATCTGGGAAGCGCTGCCATCTAGTGATTGGATATTTCCTCTTGCTGCATTTACACCCTGTGAAAGCCCAAGCCTTGATGTTTCGCTGGATCTATTCAAGGCAAACTGCATACCCATATAAAATATCTACAATTGAGTTTGTAAGGCTCAATATTTCTTCATTCAGGTGAGTGCATAGGGTATGCACACATCAACAAGTGATTATGTTAATACACTTAGAGTGGCACCGCCTTTGTCTTTTCTTACACCAGAACAGGGAATTTTTCATTGTTTAGACTTTCATAAGTTAAATCAGGTTACCATCCAAGACCTTTATCCTTCCGCTCACTCCTGATTTATTTAGTCAGATTGATGGTGCTACATGGTTCTCCATGTTAGACCTTAGGGGGACCTATAATCTGATTAAAATCAAAGGAGGGGATGAGTGGAAGCAGTCTTTAAAGGGAACCAACCACCCCAATGACCCCCCCGGACTATGAATATGTTTCCCTACACCCAGCACATACATGTGCTGCAATGTTTTTTGCTAAAAAAACTGTTTTTTAAAAGTAAAGATAATGCTTTATAAAGTTTAAAACGAAGGGACGGGTGGGCGTTACTTACATGTGGCTAAAGCCGAGATTCTGCTGCCATTCATCCTCCTCTCTCCCCTCGCAGCAGTAACGGCCAGCCCTTTTTCCAGCGTCACAGCCTGGTGCACGGGATCGCATGCCCGTGCACACGTCATCAGCTACAGCCGGGTCGCGAGCGCGCGCTCTGACTTCCATAGCTGAGCGCAGGAAGTCAGAGCGCGCGCTCGCGACCCGGCTGTAGCTGATGACGTGTGCACGGGCATGCGATCCCGTGCACCAGGCTGTGACGCTGGAAAAAGGGCTGGCCGTTACTGCTGCGAGGGGAGAGAGGAGGATGAATGGCAGCAGAATCTCGGCTTTAGCCACATGTAAGTAACGCCCACCCGTCCCTTCGTTTTAAACTTTATAAAGCATTATCTTTACTTTTAAAAAACAGTTTTTTTAGCAAAAAACATTGCAGCACATGTATGTGCTGGGTGTAGGGAAACATATTCATAGTCCGGGGGGGTCATTGGGGGTGGTTGGTTCCCTTTAATACTTTATGAAAATCTGGTCATTCCATTTGGTCTGACTATTGCTCCTGACATTTTATAACATTTTTTATCAATTACATTTGGTGCTAAGTGGTGAATCTATACCAATCGTGGCTGTGAGGGTCAATATGTAAAAGAGGCAGAATAGGAATCTGTTTTTTTTGGATCTCTGCCAATCTTGGTTGTGAGGGTATACAGGGAAAGGAGACTGTTTAGGGGGTCCTATTCCTCCCTTCCTGCCCACTTCCTCCCTTGCACCCCTCCGAACCATCCTCAATTCTGCTGCCCGACTCATCCACCTGTCGCCCCGTTACTCCCCCGTCTCCCCCCTCTGCCAAGCCCTCCACTGGCTCCCTACTTCCTAAAGATCTCAGTTCAAAACTCTAACCCTGACATACAAGGCCATCCACAACCTGTCCCCTCCATACATCTCTGACTTAGTCTCCCGATACCACCCCTCACGCAATATGCGCTCCTCTCAAGAACTCCTTCTCTTCTCCCCCCACATCTCCACCTCCCACAACGGCATATAAGACTTCTCTCGTGCATCAGCCATACTCTGGAACTCTCTTACACACCACATCAGATACTCCTCTACCCTGGGAACCTTCAAGAAAAACCTGAAGACCCACCTCTTCCTTCAAGCCTATAACCCACACTGAGACCTAATCCGCTGCACCATCTCACCTCTCCCCCTCCTACTGTCTCCCACCCATCCCCTATAGACAGTGAGCCCTTGTGGACAGGATCTCTGCCCTAATGTTCCTCTATGATTTATTCATCGTTATTTATGTTCTCGTCCTTGTTCTGCCCTTACACATGTAAAGCGCCATGGAACCAATGGCGCTATATAAATAAATGATAATAAATAATAATAAATAATATTAAAAGAATGTCCTCTGTGGTAGATCTCTGACAATCTTGGCTGGGGGTGTTAACAGGGAAAATAGGCTCTTTAGTGGCCATTTTTAAAATTGGGTCATCTCTGGAGGAACTATGTCAATATAGGCTGCCTGTGTCAACTTTGAAGTCGGGGCTTGTTAATGCTTTTTTGAAAATTTTTGCTCGATTGGTAATCTGTGCCAATATAGGACATGTAGATCAATAGTGAACACAGGCTCTGTAAACACATTTTTTTTAATTGTTGCTCTGGGGGACACACTACAAATATAGACTGTGTGGGTAAACTTGGGAAACAACCTTGCACGGGCCCTTTGAAAAAATTGGTGTTCTGTGGGGGCAGTGGCGGATTATAATGAGGACTATATGGGCGACAGCCCCGGGCCCAGGCCTCTGGCAGGGCCCATGGTAATCTGCCCCAATTATGCGCACAATGCAGCAGCGAGCAAACACTGCGGCACTGAGTTTAAGCATACAGTAGCTGAGGCCGTGGCTGCCCCGTCCCTCCTTTTTCCCGTGCAGGAGGACGTAGCAGAGAGACCGTGGGTGCCTGCTGGAGCCTGGAGGACACATGCAGCAGTACGGCCTGCTGGAGAGGAGCTCAGTCTCCTGACCTGGCCTGCTCTCCTCCCACAGTCATAACCTGGAGGAGGACATAGCAGAGAGACCGCGGGTGCCTGCTGGAGCCTGGAGGAGACGTACGGCACCACCTCTCAGCCTGCCGGAGAGGAGCTCAGTCTGCTCTCCTCCCACTGTCATCACCTGCTTCACTCCTTCCTGGGCCTGGCTGAATACAATCATCTACAGCACAGAGGAAGGTGCCTGTGTGTATAGTGTGTGTAATGTGTGCTGGGTGTATAGTGTTTACAGTGAGTGTGTTGTGTGTATAGTGTGTGTGCTGTGTATAGTGTGTGCTTTGTGTATAGTGTTTGCAGTGAGTGTATAGTGTGTGTGCTGTCTGTATAGTGTGTGCAGTGAGTTTGTGCAGTGTGTATAGTGTGTGCTGTGACACTGTATGATGTGTGCTGTGTGTGTTATGTGAATACAGTGTGCTGTGTGTATAGTGTTTGCAGTGTGTGTTGAGTATATAATGTGTGCAGTATGTGTAGTGTGTGCAGTGAGTGTGTGCTGTGTGTATAGTGTGTGCTGTGTGTATAGTGTGTGCTGTGTGTACAGTGTGTGCAGTGAGTGTGTGCTGTGTGTATAGTGTGTGCAGTGAGTGTGTGCTGTGTGTATAGTGTGTGCAGTGAGTGTGTGCTGTGTGTATAGTGTGTGCAGTGAGTGTGTGCTGTGTGTATAGTGTGTGCAGTGAGTGTGTGTATAGTGTGTGTGGTGTGTGTGTAGTGTGTGCTGTGTGTATAGTGTGTGCTGTGTGTTGTTTGTATAGTGTGTGCTGTGTGTTGTTTGTATAGTGTGTGCTGTGTGTATAGTATGTGCTGTGTATAGTGTGCTGTGTGTGCTGTGTTGTTTGTATAGTGTGTGCTGTGTGTATAGTGTGTGCAGTGAGTGTGTGTATAGTGTGTGCTGTGTGTATAGTGTATGCAGTGAATGTGTGCTGTGTGTTGTTTGTATAGTGTGTGCTGTGTGTATAGTGTGTGCAATGAGTGTGTGCTGTGTGTTGTTTGTATAGTGTGTGCTGTGTGTATAGTGTGTGCTGTGTGTACAGTGTGTGGTGCAGTGAGTGTTAATCCTGTTTCTGCGCTGCTGGGGTAAAAGACAAATGGAGCATTTGTATTAATGTGGGGTCACTTGGTCAGGGTATGGGAGACAGTGGAGGACTCTCTACATGGTGCAAATGATCATAAATGCTGTTGCTGCACACACTGCCCCTCCATCTTGGATAGTCACATATGAAATGCCCCTGTATGCTGTGTGTGCCTCTTTAGGCCGGCTTCATACTGCTGCACGATCCGTTCCCGGGGCTGTCCAAGAAGCCCCTGACAGCCACGGACAGGATCAGCACACAGGACTGGGAGGTTATTATGCTCTCCGGTCCGGTGTGCAGCGCACGCAGCTGCAGCCGCTGACAGGTCACGACCACGGGCGCCGCGGTCCTGACTTATCAGCAGCGGGAACTGCGTGCGCTGCACACCGGGCCGGAGTGCATAGTAGCCCCCCAGTACTGTGTGCTGATCCTGTCCGCGGCTGTCAGGGGCCTCCCGGACCGGATCGTGCCACAGTGTGAAGCCGGCCTTAGCTGGATAATTTGCTTGAATCATGTATCGGTATGTAATGGACCACAGCATGCACAGCTATTTCACAAGTGACTATCCAAGATGGAGGGGCAGTGGGGCACAGTGTGCAGCAGCAGCAGCATTTATAATGGCCATGTAGTTTCAATCCACACCTAATTTTATCCACAACTGTAAAGCTTTGTGTCCACAGTGTGTTTGTACTCCATTTAAGAGATACATTTTTAGTGCATTTTTTGCAGCTGAAATGGATCCTTTTTTTTTTAGCAAAAAAGTATCACATTCACATCATCTGTTTGTGTTACTTTTTTCTGCACACGCTGAGTATTTGGTGAGTTTTTACCTCAGTATCTGTAAGACTTCGTGCACACACTGAGTATTTGGTGAGTTTTTACCTCAGTATCTGTAAGGCCTCGTGCACACGCTGAGTATTTGGTGAGCTTTACTTCAGTATTTGTAAGGCCTCGTGCACACGCTGAGTATTTGGTGAGGTTTTACCTCAGTATTTGTAAGGCCTCGTGCACACGCTGAGTATTTGGTGAGGTTTTACCTCAGTATTTGTAAGGTCTTGTGCACACGCTGAGTATTTGGTGAGGTTTTACCTCAGTATTTGTAAGGCCTCGTGCACATGTTGTGTATTTGGTGAGTTTTTACCTCAGTATCTGTAAGGCCTCGTGCACACGCTGAGTATTTGGTGAGGTTTTACCTCAGTATTTGTAAGGTCTCGTGCACACGCTGAGTATTTGGTGAGGTTTTACCTCAGTATTTGTAAGGCCTCGTGCACATGTTGTGTATTTGGTGAGTTTTTACCTCAGTATCTGTAAGGCCTCGTGCACACGCTGAGTATTTGGTGAGTTTTTCCCTCAGTATTTGTAAGGCCTCGTGCACACGCTGAGTATTTGGTGAGTTTTTCCCTCAGTATTTGTAAGGCCTCGTGCACACGCTGAGTATTTGTTGAGGTTTTACCTCAGTATTTGTAAGGTCTCGTGCACACGCTCAGTATTTGGTGAGGTTTTACCTCAGTATCTGTAAGGTTCGTGCACATGCTGAGTATTTGGTGAGGATTTACCTCAGTATCTGTAAGGCCTCGTGCACACGCTGAGTGTTTGGTGAGTTTTTCCCTCAGTATTTGTAAGGCCTCGTGCACACGTTGTGCATTTGGTGAGTTGTTACCTCAGTATTTGTAAGGCCTCATGCACACGTTGTGTATTTGGTGAGTTTTTATCTCAGTATCTGTAAGGCCATGTGTACACGTTGTGTTTTTGGTGAGTTTTTACCTCAGTATATGTAAGGACGTGTGCACACGTTGTGTATTTGGTGAGTTGTTACTTCAGTATCTGTAAGGCCTCGTGCACACGCTGAGTATTTGGTGAGGTTTTACCTCAGTATTTGTAAGGTCTCGTGCACACGCTGAGTATTTGGTGAGGTTTTAACTCAGAATTTGTAAGGCCTCGTGCAGATGTTCAGTATTTGACGTTGTTTACCTCAGTGCTGTAATTGTTTAAGTTCACACAGGGCATTTTTAATTGGATTTATGCAAATCCATGCTAATAAAAAACTTTTTTACAGCACCAGCAAAACCTATAAGATTTCAGAAATCTCCTTCACACACACACCTGCTGTTTTTTCTTGATTTAAATGGAACAGCTTCATTTCTGCTGCATTTTTAAAAGAGGCAGCATGTTAAATATTTTAGCGTTTTTGCTTTATTTTTTCAACCATTTGAAGCAATACTGACTAAAAAAATGTGCACAGCAACATTTCTGGTTAGGTTTTGGTGCATTTTTGTGGCAAAAACGCAGCTTTTTTATTGCTTTTTTTTAACTGAAGGGTAGATTTACTAGATCAATGGATGTTTTGCAGGTTATAGTTTCCCTTGACAACTATTTTTTCAAAATAATCTGTTTCGGGTATATGATAATGACACCGTCACATGGGGGGCCCACAGAGTCTGAACAGCCCCGGGCCCTGGCTACCCTTAATCCGCCCCTGTGTGGGGGGAACTCTGTCAATGTAGGTTGTGGAGATGCGTGTGTCATCTTGCACTAATTGGAGTACTTCATGAACATAAACAGTGTGGATGAATTCATCATCAGCGTTACTGTCTCACTTGTATGTCTTCTTAAAAAAAATACTTCAGGCAAGGATGGATAAGATGGTGGCACAGGAGAAAAAGTAGGAGGGACAGGGACCATTCATACAATTATTAGGTCAGCCGTCGATTCAAGGCTGAAAGGGTGGGCTCCTGTCATGCTTGCGGGGGAAGGCGCCCTAGAGTGGACCCACTGGGCTTTGGTACCGAACTCCCCTGGGTGAGCTGGTCCTAGTTTAACCAACCCCTATACAGGGATTGTCAGGGGCAAGAACAGGGGGTCTAAATACCACAGCTGCTAGTACCAGGGGGCGGCTCATAGGGTTAGCTTATACTACGGTATACCTAAGGAGGATTCGAGGTAACAGGGCCCAAGGCTAGGAGAGCAGGAATGGTTCTACCGAGGGAGAGCACAAGGAGGACCTGACCAACAGCCAGCAAAGCAGAAGCTTAACTAACTCAATAATCAGGTACGTCCCACCAGTGGAGGTGGCCTGATATACAGGAGGACAGGCAGCTATTGGTCAAGGGGAGTGTCAGGTTGGGCCAAGCCGGCCCCTAGAGTCAGGGAAGGAGCGCAGCCACACCTAGTGCACCGTTCATTACACTCATGAAAACCGACTACTGCAACGTGCTGGTGCGTAAGCTGGGTGGTGAGCAGACAGGAAGAGGACCCGGCGATGGCTCCGGGACCCAGCGTGCCTGAACGCCAGATGCCCGATCGGCAGAGGACTGGAGGATACAGACCCAGTAGAGGTGTGCTGGGGAGCAGTGACAGGGGGCCTAACAGCTTCTGTACCAATAGCGGCCAGGTACACAACTGTCCAGCTAGATGGCAACTGACACCAGGTGGAATGACCCTGCCCCCGAAGCCATTTTTGTCAGGGTCTGTTAGAGAGGTTAAAAGACACATTTTTTCTGTATGAAACTCCTGAGTCATTAGAAGCTGCTAAGGTTTTAGCAATCTAGATTCATAGACGCCTTAGGGATTGACCAGTGTTTACCCCCTCTCTAGTAGTACTGCCTAGGGGTGAAAGCTCTCCCATATGCCCAGATGAACTCATGCAGTTGGGAGGGACGCTCCTCACTGTCGACCTCCTGTGGTTCATTGTAAGGTGGGTTTTGTTTCTTTTGTATTCAAAAGGGTCATTTTGTTGGAGCCTGTCCCTCTGTACTTAAACTGAAAAAAAGTTGGAAAACGTCTGACACCAGGTTGTGTGGAGGATTACAACCTGGGCATATAAATTTCCTCTGCATGTGCATCTCTGCGTGTCTTACTTTGAATCATTTCTGTCCTTTTGGATAATGGGACATGGATCAATATGTTGGATGATCGTTTGCTCGGACCCATTGCCTCTCTTTTAGTTTTCTGGAAAAACCCATCCCCCATGCCTGCTATTGAGCCCATGCCTCTTTGTAAAGGGTATTTTATATGAACTGTGCATAATTTGAACCTTCGCATAGAGACCCTGCAAAATGAGCTAATGTTTTGCTATGTTTTTGAAATATTTCTTACCCCTATAGTAATGAGTCTCCCTGACTTGTTATGAACTATCCAATGGTTGATTGGCAATGCAGAGAGATAGTTAGTTGGAGTAATTTTAATAACTGACTGAAAACACTTTTTTCTACTACTAAAACCTTACCCTTTTTTCTGTCTGGTTTTGAGGATGCATTCTCAAAAAAGAGGTGTCATGCTTATGATTGCCCTGTCGATTTGGTACCTGGAGCAAAACTACCCAAAGCCAGATCAAACAATCTTTCGGACCTTGAAAGGCAGGCTATGAAAGATTTTATCACTGGAAGCCTTGCTAAGGGATATCTTAGACCCTCACCTTATCCTGTGGTGGCAGGGTTATTCTCTGTTAAGAAAGATGAGGGTCTGAATCCTTGTGTTGGTGCTGCATGGTTGGTTCTCCAAATTGGACTTTAGGGAGTCTTGTAATCTGATTAGAATTAGAGGTGGGGTGAGTGGAAGGTGGTCTTTAATATATCTGAAGGGCAGTATGAAAATCTGATCATTCCATTTGGTCTTACAATTGCTCCCATTATTTTTCAACATTTTATCAATTACATTTGGTGCTGTGTGGTAAATCTCTGTCAATCTTGGCTGTGAGAGTCAATATGGAAAAGAGGCTGTTTAGGGGCATTTTTTAAAATTGGGTGCTCTGTTTTGGATGTCTGCCAATCTTGGTTGTGAGGGTCAACAGGGAAAGGGGACTGTTTACGAGGCTTTTATTAAAATATTGTGCTCTGTTGTGGATATCTGCCAATATTGGCTGTGAGGGTCCACAGGGAAAACACTCTTTAGAGCCTTTCTTAAAAATGGGTGCTCTGTAGTGGATGTCTGCCAATCTCGGCTGTTACAGTCAACAAAGAAAACAGTCAATGTAAGGGCCTTTTTTAAAACTGGGTGCTCTGTGATGGATCTCTGGCAATCTTGGCTGTGAGGATCAAGAGAAAAAACAGGCTCTATAGAGGCCTTCTTCTAAATTTTGAGCTCTGTAGAGGAACTCTGGCAATCTTGGCTGTATGGGAAAGTTTACATTCATTACAATGACCCAGCCTTACTTGTCTGTAACCTTTGCTGACTAGATAACTATTCCAGCTGCACCCAGCCATTGCTATATTCTATTTGCAATTCCAAAGTTATTGTGTCCTAACCAAAAGATAAAACTTATAAAAAAGTGTTGGCTACCTCCTCCTCTGCCTCTTCATCCTACACCGACACGTCCGCCTCCTCCTCCTCTATTTTGACATCCAATCCAGGTTCAAGACTTTATTATTTCATTTATTCTATTTTAGTTTAATAGGGTGATGGTTGCTCTGTGGGTCAACTGAGAAATTAGAATCTGTAGGAGCAGTCTTCAAATGTCTTCTCTGTCAACAACAACAAAAGAAATCTGATTGGTTGCAGTGATTTGAACTGTGTGATAGGGACTATCACACAGTTCAAATCCCCATTTATTAGTAAATATGGCAGCACTTGGGTCTGCCTCTCTCCTTTGTAGTTGTTTTTGGAGAGAAGAGAGAGACAGACTACTTGCTGCCATCTGTGAACATAGAATCAATTTTGAGACTTATTCTTTATCAATTTATTTAGCTAAGGTTAGGGCTAGGGCTAGGGTTAGGGCTAGGGTTAGGGTTCAAAGCCAGGGTTAGGGAAAAAAATCATCCCCTCTGTCATTCCCCCTCCATCACTCCCATAACCAATTCATTTTTTTACTTTATTCTTTATCAATCCTTTACTTAGCTCGGGTTAAGGTCAGGGTTCAAAACAAGGGTTAGGGTGAAAAAAAAATCATCCCCTCCTCCGTCATTCCCCCTTTATCACTCCTCTAATCATATATTTTTGTTCCCAAAATAAAAAAAATGGCCCACAGAATGTTTACTGCTGAGCAAGCATACGCGTTGCTCGCCTCCGGCACCTCCGGGTCACAGACTGAAACGGCCTCTGAAGCTGAGATGATCTCAGAGGACAGCGACGACTCAGCTTCCACTAGGGGGTCCCCCACCCTGCCAATCGGCCCTTCTGATGCGGCAGAGGCAGGACCCAGCTCTGCAGCTCCCCGTCCTCTGTGGCAGCCCGACCCATCCTATTTCCCACAAATTCCCCCTTTCCCAGCAGCCCACATATACAAGTTAACATCACCGATTTTGCCCCCTTTGATTTCTTTTCCATTTTTGTAAACCCCGATGTCCTTGAATTAATCACCCACGAGACTAACATATATGCCCGCCAGTATATTGCCCAAAAACCTCGGTCTGTCCATTCCCGTTCCTGGGTCCCCAATAATGTCCCAGAAATGAAAACATTTTTAGGCATCACCTTCAACATGGGCATTGTAAAAGAAGACAGCCTACGCTCTTACTGGGCAAAAAATTTGGTCCACAGCACCCCTATGTTTGCAGCAGTAATGTCCCGCACCCATTATGAAGCCATAATGAGAGTTCAGCATTGCTCCGATAATTCCCAAGTCCCCCCAAGAACTGACCCAAATTACGATCATCTAAATAAACTAAGACCCCTATTTTCCCTCGTGCACCAATCGTTCCTCAATTCATATACCCCAGAACAAAATGTATCGGTGGACAAGTCCCTAATGAGCTACAAGGTCTTTCCTTTAGGCGATTCATCCCCTCTAAATGAGCCAAGTACAGCGTAAAAATGTACAAAATGTGCGAAAGCAGCAGTGGGTACACCAGTACAATCATGATTTATGAGGGTAAGGACAGACAGATTAGCCCACCTAACTGTCCCCAGACAATTGGCATCCCAGGGAAAATTGTTTGGGAGCTAATGATCCCATTTTTGTAAAAAGGGTATCATGTGTACACTGACAATTATTATACTAGCATCCCCCCTACAGTGTTGGCCAAACGTATTGACACCCTTGCAATTCTGTCAGATAATACTCAGTTTCTTCCTGAAAATGATTGCAATCACAAATTCTTTGGTATTATTATCTTCATTTAATTTGTCTTCAATGAAAAAACACAAAAGAGAATGAAGCAAAAAGCAAAACATTGATCATTTCACACAAAACTCCAAAAATGGGCTGGACAAAAGTATTGGTACCCTCAACCAAAATAACTGCGATCAACCGCTTCCGTAACCATCAATGAGTTTCTTACAATGCTCTGCTGGAATTTTAGACCATTCTTCTTTGGCAAACTGCTCCAGGTCCCTGATATTTCAAGGGTGCCTTCTACAAACTGCCATTTTTAGATCTCTCCACAGGTGTTCTATGGGATTCAGGTCTGGACTCATTGCTGGCCACCTTAGAAGTCCCCAGTGCTTTCTCTCAAACCATTTTCTAGTGCTTTTTGAAGTGTGTTTTGGGTCATTGTCCTGCTGGAAGGCCCATGACCTCTGAGGGAGACCCAGTTTTCTCACACTGGGCCGTACATTATGCTGCAAAATTTGTTGGTAGTCTTCAGACTTCATAATGCCATGCACACGGTCAACCAGTCCAGTGCCAGAGGCAGCAAAGCAACCCCAAAACATCAGGGAACCTCCGCCATGTTTGACTGTAGCGACCGTGTTCTTTTCTTTGAATGCCTCTTTTTTTCTCCAGTAAACTTTATGTTGATGCCTTTGCCCAAAAAAGAGAACATTCTTCCAAAACGTTTTAGGCTTTCTCAGGTACGTTTTGGCAAATTCCAGCTCGGCTTTTTTACGTCTCGGGGTAAGAAGTGGGGTCTTCCTGGGTCTCCTACTATACAGTCCCTTTTCATTCAGACACCGACGGATAGTACGGGTTGACACTGTTGTACCCTCGGACTGCAGGGCAGCTTGAATTTGTTTGGATGTTAGTCGAGGTTCTTTATCCACCATCCGCACAATCTTGCTTTGAAATCTCTCGTCAATTTTTCTTTTCCGTCCACATCTAGGGAGATTAGCCACAGTGCCATGGGCTTTAAACTTCATGATGACACTGCACACGGTAGACACAGGAACCTTCAGGTCTTTGGAGATGGACTTGTAGCCTTGAGATTGCTCATGCTTCCTCACAATTTGGTTTCTCAAGTCCTCAGACAGCTCTTTGGTCTTCTTTCTTTTCTCCATGCTCAATGTGGTACACACAAGGACACAGGACAGAGGTTGAGTCAACTTTAATCCATGTCAACTGGCTGCAAGTGTGATTTAGTTATTGCCAACACCTGTTAGGTGCCACAGGTAAGTTACAGGTGCTGTTAATTACAAAAATTAGAGAAGCATCACATGACTTTTCTAAGGGTGCCAATACTTTTGTCCACCCTCTTTTTTATGTTTGGTGTGGAATTATATCCAATTTGGCTTTAGGGCAAATCTTTTTGTGTTTTTTTCATTGAAGACAAATTAAATGAAGATAATAATACCAAAGAATTTGTGATTGCAATCATTTTCAGGAAGAAACTGAGTATTATCTGACAGAATTGCAGGGGTGTCAATACTTTTGACCATTACTGTATACCAAGCCCTACAAGCTGCAAACACCGGGGCCTGTGGGACGATACAGAAAAACTGTGTGGGCTTACCGTCACAGTTGGTGTCCAGACGTCTTGATAGGGGGGCGTCACTTTCACTGGAAGTGACAAACTGCTTGCCGTAAAGTGGAATGACCGCAAGGACGTCTATATGCTTACCACCCTACATGCGGACACCACTGTCATGGTCAGAGACAGGAGCGCCACTAGGGACAGAGAAAAACCCCTTTGTGTGACTGAGTACAACAAGTACATGGGTGGCGTGGACCTGTCCGACCAGGTGCTCCAACCATACCTGGTGAATCGGAAGACGAGGGCCTGGTATAAAAAGGTGGCTATCTATCTTCTACAGATAGCTACCTACAATACCTTCCTCCTTTTATTAAAAATTCCAAGGGGCCCTCACCTCCTTGCAGTATCAGGAGCAGGTTATCGAGTGTCTCCTGTTGGAATCCATGGCAACGGAGGCAGCCTTTGAAACGGAGAACGCCCGCAGACTAACAGAGCGTCATTTCATGAACATTATCCCTCGCACTCCCACCCAAATGCGTCCCAAAAACAGATGTAAAGTTTGTAGCAAGCGGAGTTTGAGGAATGAATCCTGCTACTACTGCCCCACGTGCCCATCCCAACCTGGACTTTGTATCACCCCCTGTTTTGAGATCTACCATACAATTCACAATTATTAGGTTGGCATCCAAATGTGGTAGGCTTTTTTTCCCACATAATTTATATTTTACAGATTGGACAGATTGGACTTGTCAAATAAAATTTACAACTGTCATCAGTAAAACACTTATTACCCAGTTTCCCAAATAATTCCAGGATTTGATCACTCACATACCAAACTATTATTCAGACACATTCTCATCCACAAGACCATGTCTGCATACCCCAGAATGTGGACCCCACAAATGTTCTTGAGAAGTCTGATCCCATGTGACAAATAATTCCATGACTTGATCACTCACATAAAGTTTTTTTGCCAGTTATCTTAGTTTGACTGGCATTACAACTGTCTTGCTACACAAAACTATTTTTTGCATCTACATTACATATATATTTATAATGGTGATTACGGGCATGATCATTTTATTGGAGGATCTCCAACAATGAGGCTATTCCGTATTCTACACCAGGGCTTTACTGTGTTCTTGCTGAACTTCCTATACCAGACAATAAGTTTGTAATCCTGTAGGGGACTGGTTGTTTTGTGCATATAGCAGTTCCGACCTTGGCAGGTTGGAGCCTGTTATGGTGCACCACGTCAACTGTCACATTCGTCTCTCATATAGGGATTGATGGCGCTAAACAGACGTTGTACGACCAGTCTCTGAAAGATGAACTTGTCCTCCTAGCCCTGCTGGTGTTTTCCTTCATATCTACAACAAGCACAAGTTTGCCACATAGCTGGCTACATTTTTCTCCACATTTTGCCCTTCACGCCAGTAGAGTTTTGCGTTCCTGCTACAATATACGCAATTGCAGGACAACAATTTTGTGAGCAAGGCTATGTTTTATAATCAGCAATTGTGTTTTTCGGGGCATGACGCTCTTTTGTGAATAATAATTCCTGGAAGGATCTTCATGTTTGGTAGCACAAAGTTTTGGAAAGTTTTGAAAGGGTCCTGGAATTCATTCAATTTTACCCTGAAGACAAAATGATACATAATAAAAAGTGGGAACAAACTACTCAGTACGTCCCTTGACAAATACATTACAGGGTAAAACTTACAAAAAATCCATTTATGTGGGTTTTCAGTTGTTTTTGTACTACATAGGTTCTGCAAATATGACAAACTATTCCAAATACAGCCAAATTTGCTTTCCAAAATTCAAATAGCGCTCTGTCCGTACTGAGTTGTGCCGTTTGTCCAAACAGAACGTTTTGACTACATGTGAGGTATCGACGTGCTCACAAGAATGTGGGCAACAAATTGTGGGGTCCACTTTATGGTGTTACCTCTTGTAAAAGTGAAAAATGTGGTGCTACACCATCACTTTTGTGAAAAAAAAAAGAATTTTCATTATGATGACCTATTGTTATCAAATTCTGTGAAGTACCTGTGGGTTCAAAATGCTCATTATACCCCTGCTGTTTAGGTACCACAGGGGTCCAAGAAGTGAAAGATGGTATCTGTCATCTATTTCAGCCAAATTTGCTTTCCAAAATTCAAATAGCACTCTGTCCGTTCTGAGTCCTGCCGTTTGGGCAAATAGTAGTTTCTGACCACATGTGGGGTATCGTTGCGTTCAGGAGAAACATGGTAACAAATTTTGGCATCCAATTTGTCCTGCTGTCCTTGTAAAAGTGAATAAATTGAGGCTAAAGCAAGATTTTTAGGTAAAATATAAATGTATTTATTTTTTCAGTCCAATTTGCATTCATTCCTGTAAAGCACATGAAGGGTTAATAATCTCTTTGAATGTAGTTTTGAGTAGCTTGAGGGGTGCAGTTTTTGGAATGGTGTCACTTTTGGGTGTTTTCTGTCATGTACACCCCTCAAAGGGACTTCAAATGTGATGTGGTCACAAAAAAAATAGTTTTGTAAATTTTTCTTGAAAAATGAGAAATTGCTGGTGAACTTTGAACCCTTATAACTTCCTAACCAAATTTTTTTTTTTTTTCAAAAATTGTGCTGATGTAAAATAGACAAGTGGGAAATGTTATTTATTAACTATTTTGTGTCACATAACTCTCTGGTTTAACAGAATAAAAATTCAAAATATGAAAATTGCGCCATTTTATACATTTTCGCCAAATTTGTAACTTTTTTACAAATAAACACAAAAATGATCGACCTAAATTTACTACTAACATGACGCCCAATATGTCACAAAAAAACAATCTCAGAATCGCTAGGATCTGTTGAAGCGTTCCAGAGTAAAAGGGACACTGGTCAGAATTACAAAAAACGGTCTAGCCATTAAGGTGAAAATTGGCTTCATCACTAAGGGGTTAAAACCAATGAAAATCCAAAAGTCATTATCTCAGAAAATTAGAATATTATACTATATTATATAGAGTAGTAGACCAACTTAACAAATGATTTTTAACACATAAATGTTGGCCTAATGAAAAGTATGTACAGTAAATGCAATCAATACTTGGTCGGGGCTCCTTTTGCATGAAGTACAGCATCAATGCAGTGTGGCATGGAGGCGACCGGCCTGTGGCACTGCCGAGGTGTTATGGAAGCCCAGGTTGCTTTTATAGCCACCTTCAGGTCATCTGCATTGTTGGGTCTGGTGTCTCATCTTCCTCTTGACAATACGCCATAGATTTTCTATGGGATTTAGGTCAGGCGAGTTTTCTGGCCTATCAACTGCAATGATACTATGGTTATTAAACCAGGTATTGGTACTTTTGGCGGTGTGAACAGGTGCCAAGTCCTGCTGGAAAATGAAATCTCCATCTCCAAAACGCTTGTCGGCAGAGGGAAGCATGAAGTGCACTAAAATTTCCTGGCAGACGGCAGCACTGACTTTGGTCTTGATAAAGCACAGTGGACCTACACCAGCAGACAACATAGCTCCCAAAACCATCACTGATTGAGGAAACTTCACACTAGACCTCAAGCAGCTTGGATTTTGTGACTCTTCCAAAAATTGTTCTCAAAGTGGACATCCCCCTTTCATTTTTTGAGTGCCTGTTGCCCTCACATTGTCAGTATTCAATTATTGTACATCAAGGTGCCTTACATCAAGGTAAGCAAACCTCTTAACACTCTTACTGTTGAGTGGTGCAAGTTTAAAGAATTTTGCAAGTGTACATACTGACAACAGTGGTTATCATTTTCTTTAGTAACTTATAAAGCCTGCAGCAATATAGACCAGAGAAAGTTGACAGTCTAACCTTTCATTATCTAAGACTAGTAAAAAGGCCCGATGCAATTGCATCGGGAGCGCGGTGAAAGGAATTGTGTGTATACAGGTGGGTCAGTGGGTAGCAGAGTATACAGGCAGCTGTGTGGGTAGCAGAGTATAGAGGCGGCTGTGTGGGTAGCAGAGTATAGAGGCGGCTGTGTGGGTAGCAGAGTATAGAGGCGGCTGTGTGGGTAGCAGAGTATAGAGGCGGCTGTGTGGGTAGCAGAGTATAGAGGCGGCTGTGTGGGTAGCAGAGTATAGAGGCGGCTGTGTGGGTAGCAGAGTATAGAGGCGGCTGTGTGGGTAGCAGAGTATAGAGGCGGCTGTGTGGGTAGCAGAGTATAGAGGCGGCTGTGTGGGTAGCAGAGTATAGAGGCGGCTGTGTGGGTAGCAGAGTATAGAGGCGGCTGTGTGGGTAGCAGAGTATAGAGGCGGCTCTGTGGGTAGCAGAGTATAGAGGCGGCTGTGTGGGTAGCAGAGTATAGAGGCGGCTGTGTGGGTAGCAGAGTATAGAGGCGGCTGTGTGGGTAGCAGAGTATAGAGGCGGCTCTGTGGGTAGCAGAGTATAGAGGCGGCTGTGTGGGTAGCAGAGTATAGAGGCGGCTCTGTGGGTAGCAGAGTATAGAGGCGGCTCTGTGGGTAGCAGAGTATAGAGGCGGCTCTGTGGGTAGCAGAGTATAGAGGCGGCTCTGTGGGTAGCAGAGTATAGAGGCGGCTCTGTGGGTAGCAGAGTATAGAGGCGGCTCTGTGGGTAGCAGAGTATAGAGGCGGCTCTGTGGGTAGCAGAGTATAGAGGCGGCTCTGTGGGTAGCAGACTATAGAGGCGGCTCTGTGGGTAGCAGAGTATGATGAGGCGGGAAGCTGGAGGGGTGAGGAGAGCAGAGGCTGGAGGGGTGAGGAGAGCAGAGGCAGAATGCGAAACTCCCGATTATGTAAGTAGATGGAAGGTGTGAGTCCTAAAGTGTCTGGCACGATGACAGCTGTCACTCAGCTTCTGTAGAGTCCCGAATAGCAGAAATGTCCAAAAGCTAGGGGAGCTAGGAGCACACACAGACACACACACAGTGTCGGCAGAGCAGAGCACACGCTGAAGCACACACAGACACAGAGACAGTGGCGGCAGAGCAGACACAGACACAGTGCCGGCAGAGCAGTGCGCATGAAAACGCACACACACACACAGTGGGGGCAGAGCAGAGCGCTCACACACACAGTGCCGGCAGAGCAGAGCACACACACAGTGGCGCCAGAGCAAGGCGCACGCAGACACACACACACGCAGACACAGACACACACAGTGTGGGCAGAGCAAAGCGCACACACATAGTGGTGGCAGAGCACACAGACACAGTGGCGGCAGAGCACACAGACACAGTGGCGGCAGAGCACACAGACACAGTGGCGGCAGAGCAGAGTAGAGCACACAGACACACAGTGGCGGCAGAGCACACAGACACACAGTGGCGGCAGAGCACACAGACACACACACACAGAGTGGCGGCAGAGCACACACACACAGAGTGGCGGCACAACACACACAGTGCTGGGCCAACACACACACACAGTGGCGGCATAACACACAGTGGCGGCACAACACACACAGACACACACAGTGGCGGCACAACACACACAGACACACACAGTGGCGGCACACAACACACACAGACACACACAGTGGCGGCACAACACACACAGACACACACAGTGGTGGCACAACACACACAGACACACACAGTGGCGGCACAAACACACACACAGTGGCGGCACAACACACACACACAGTGCCGGCAGAACAAACAGACACACACAGTGCGGCAAACACACACAGACACACACAGTGCCGGCACAACACACACAGACACACACAGTGCCGGCACAACACACACAGACACACACAGTGCCGGCACAACACACACAGACACACACAGTGCCGGCACAACACACACAGACACACACAGTGCCGGCACAACACACACAGACACACACAGTGGCGGCACAGCACACACAGACACACACACAGACACACACAGTGTCGGCAGAACACACACAGACACACACAGTGGCGGCACAACACACACAGACACACAGTGGCGGCACAACACACACAGACACACACAGTGGCGGCACAACACACACAGACACACACAGTGGCGGCACAACACACACAGACACACACAGTGGCGGCACAACACACACAGACACACAGTGCCGGCACAACACACACAGACACACACAGTGCCGGCACAACACACACAGACACACACAGTGGTGGCACAACACACACAGACACACACAGTGGTGGCACAACACACACAGACACACACAGTGGCGGCACAACACACACAGACACACAGTGCCGGCACAACACACACAGACACACACAGTGGTGGCACAACACACACAGACACACACAGTGGTGGCACAACACACACAGACACACACAGTGGTGGCACAACACACACAGACACACACAGTGCCGGCACAACACACACACACACACACATACACAGTGGCGGCAGGAGAGATCAGTAATTGCGGGATTATGATAATAGACGTAGGACAGACAGCCCTGTGTGGAGTATCAGTCACTTCGCATGTAGGGCTGAGCCGGCGGCGGGAGCTCTCCGAGTACAGTGCCCGCTGTGCCTGAGTGTAGAACCTGGCGTGCAGACACCCGAGTGTCCAGTGTCCCGTGCCGGGGCAGCCGCTCCGCTCCCCCGTGTGTCCGTTACCTGGAGCAGTTTTGGTCTGCAGCAGCAGCATCTCCCGGTCGGACCGAGCCCCGAGCACCGGCAGCACAGGGCGGCATGCAGAGCCCCGAGCACCGGCAGTACAGGGCGGCATGCAGAGCCCCGAGCACCGGCAGCACAGGGCGGCATGCAGAGCCCCGAGCACCAGCAGCACAGGGCGGCATGCAGAGCCCCGAGCACCGGCAGTACAGGGCGGCATGCAGAGCCCCGAGCACCGGCAGCACAGGGCGGCATGCAGAGCCCCGAGCACCGGCAGCACAGGGCGGCATGCAGAGCCCCGAGCACCGGCAGCACAGGGCGGCTTGCAGAGCCCCGAGCACCGGCAGCACAGGGCGGCATGCAGAGCCCCGAGCACCGGCAGCACAGGGCGGCATGCAGAGCCCCGAGCACCGGCAGCACAGGGCGGCATGCAGAGCCCCGAGCACCAGCAGCACAGGGCGGCATGCAGAGCCCCGAGCACCGGCAGTACAGGGCGGCATGCAGAGCCCCGAGCACCGGCAGCACAGGGCGGCATGCAGAGCCCCGAGCACCGGCAGCACAGGGCGGCATGCAGAGCCCCGAGCACCGGCAGCACAGGGCGGCTTGCAGAGCCCCGAGCACCGGCAGCACAGGGCGGCATGCAGAGCCCCGAGCACCGGCAGCACAGGGCGGCATGCAGAGCCCCGAGCACCGGCAGCACAGGGCGGTATGCAGAGCACCGGCAGCACAGGGCGGCATGCAAAGCATCAGCAGCGGCGGAGGGGAGAGCCGCTGACTGACTGGCGGGTGGCAGGAGAGGAGGAGGACAAACCGGAGAGGAGAGAGGGCGCTGTTGTCACTTGTTCCGGGCCCCGCCATGTGGGCGGTTATGGCGGGTGGTGAGGTCGGGGCTGGGCGGAAGGCACCGCCGGCATCCCGACAGCGTCGACCTCGGCGAGGCCGCTCGCGATGTCGCAATTGCGTCATCGCTCGCGGTGGCAGAATGGCGGCAGTGGCGCAAAGGAGTCTGGGATTCGGCTACAGTGCCCGAATTCCAAACTCCCGATTATATAAGTAGATAATTATCTAAGTTACAGAGTTAAATTTCTTTTCAAACCATATTGAGCAAACTTTCTATCTTTTGGGTCCACATTAACTTCATCCCTTCTCTACCCCATTTGTCAGTCTTTAAGACATCTACTGAAAAGTCCCATTTGTTGGTTTACATTCTTGTACTGTAATAGATTATGTGTGAATTTGCTCATGTATTATCATTTATTGTTGAGCTATTTGACTACCGTATATACTTGTGTATAAGCCGACCCGTGTATAAGCCGACCCCCTACTTTTGCCCCCAAAACCTGGGAAAACCTATTGACTCGTGTATAAGCCCGGGGGGTCCCCAACAAAAGTATAAAGCCCCCCAGCAGTGTGGTATACGCAGCCCCCCAAAGGGGGTGTAAAACAGGAAAGCACCCCCAGTGGTATTTCCCGCAGCGCCCCAGTGGTGGGATACAGCCCCCCAAAAGAGGTTATACAGCAGCCCCAGTGGTAGTTTTACAGCAGCAACCCCAGTGGTAGTATACGCACCCCCGAGGTATTTTTCGCAGCCCCAGTGGTAGTATACAGCGGCCCCATTGGTAGTATACAGCAGCAGCCCCAGTGGTTTTTATACAGGCCCCCCCATCAGTCCCCCAGGCCCCCCCCTTACAGGCAATCCTGAAAAAAAATAGATTTTTAATACTTATCCCTCCCGCTGTCCCGCTGCCCCCCTGTCCCGCCGCCGCCATGGCTCCTCTGTTTCATCCAGCTTTCTTTTGGCTTCCCCCTTTCTGGTGGCAACAATGACGTCATTCCCTTTGGGGCCCCCCGGGGGGGAAGCCGGAAGAAGCCGGTTGAAGACGGAGGACCCGCGATGGCGGCGGGGGGACAGCGGCAGCGGGACAGCGACGGGGGATAAGTTTAAAAATCTTTTTTTTTTTCAGGATTCCCGACTGTAAGGTGGGGGGGGCCTGTAAATGATGGGGGGTGCCTTTTATACTGTTTTCCCACTGTTTACAGTGTAAAACAGTTTTCAGGTGACTCGCGTTTTAAGCCGGGGGGGGGAATTTTTCCCAGGAAAAATTTTTTGGGGGCTGCAAAATTTGGTTTACGGAGTATATAGGGGTATTTATTTGTTTAGGTGACTTTTTTTTGGGCATGGTGCCTCTTTTTTTTGCATTTTTCCTTTTTGACCAGGATTTAAAATTTCAAAATTAATATGAAAAAAAAAAAAAAAGGGAATTTTTCCAAATATTTTTCCCCCTTCATTTACAATCCATTATGACATTGCTGAAAATTCCCCCCCTTAAAGTGTATTTTTTAAATACTGCAAATTTAAAAAAAACCTAAACATCCCCTGGTTTTAAGAAATGGCAAATCCGTTCTACTTTTTTCCCGACTGAATAAACTCAGATGTGTTGTAAATACCAAAAATTTTAAAAATTTGGGGGTGGATATTATTAGAAACAAATTTCTTAGCTTTTTTTTAGGGTCCTGCATATAGGGTTTATTAGGGATAGGATATGGGGTCTAGGTCAACTCTATTTATAGTCATTTGGGTTTTTTTGGGGTGGTTTTTTGGGATGGCCCAAATTTAAAAAACAGTGTCCACAGTGACCAAA
>JARQOC010000003.1:533163937-533225907 GCA_033576535.1 Allobates femoralis | reverse complement strand
AGGTGTTGGGCGGGCACCAGACCAGTGTATCCAGCTGGTTGCTCGGCCGGGGGTTTTCCTCGATGTCCCCCCAGGCAAATCCGGTGTAGAGGTCCTCACAATGCTGCGGATCTGGGTTGTCGTCATCATCCTCCTCTCCCTCGACGATCACACCCGGGGCTGCCCCGGGGGTTGGGAGATGCTGGAACGGGATTTTTCCGGACAACGGGGTGTTGGTGCTGGGGAAATCCTTCCACAGGGTCGTTCGGGCAGGGCTTCCAGGCTGCCTGCCTTTTCCCATGGGGTTACCTCGGGCAGGGGGTGTCTCTTATCCAGGGAACAGGTAGGCCTCTGTATTTGCAAGAGAGGTCCCCGGGTTCGGGGATGGAACAAGCAACAGTCTTTAAAGGGATGGTGCGATTGTTGGTGGGTTCCGCGGCGGGAACCAGGTAAGTATTTGCTTCTTGGTAGGGGCAGGTTGCAAGCTCCGGCTCTAAAACTGACTCGGCTGCGGTTTCAGGCAAATGGAGCGGGCTGGACTGAGGACCTATTTGGAATGAGAAAAAGTCATAGGCTCCCCGGGGAGGAAGCAGGGGAGGGGGGGTAGGCGTTGGGGAGGCTATGGTGAAACTGGAGATGTCGGGCCCGATCCTGGAGTGGTTGTACCCGAACGGCTCTGCTGCATCGCTCGATGTAGTCTGCTGCCCAGGCTCGCGCTCCAACTGCGGATCGTCCACTCGACTGTTTCCATGAGCCTCACCCGGAGGTCTTGTAGAGCCTCTTGCCAAAAGTTGGGGCTCCCGTCGATAGTGAAGACGGGACCCGGATGGCCAATGGCTGCTCTGGTCTCCGCCTCGACCTCCGCATTAGGTCATGGAGTCTTGTGCTGGTCATCTTCTTAGAGGTACCACACCCGTCCAAACCGGTAACCGTTTTGGTGAAGAGCTGGTGAAGAAGACTCTGACACTCCCACTTCCTTGGGGTTTTTTTGTAGTCCAATTGTGGGAAAAAGTCTTTGGTCCGCCCCCATGGTTGTTTCGAGCAATCGGGGCGGACAATGATTTTGGCGCCTTTGCCTTGGCCCTCCCACGAAGAGGGGTGGTGGTTCACCCCTGGGCTTGCACGTGGCAGCTCCTCATGGCGGGGACGCCATCTTGGGCACCATCTTGTCCCAACGGTGAAAAAGCGGGAAAAGTTCTTTTTGGGACGAACAAAGTCCTTTTTGCGGAAATAAAGTATTTTTAAAGCACATTATACCCGTTAAGGAACGGGCCTGCTCGTATCCTGTTCGTGACGCCAAATTCTGACTCACTGTGGCCGGTTCGACACGACGCAGGCGATTCTTCCTCCTCCTTGTCACGGATGGACCGCGCCTGCGGCTGTGGAGGCCCGGTGGTGCAGATCAAATAAAGACGTTGTTAGTGGAACAGATTAGGGGTTAATTTGTTTCGTGACGCCACCTATGAGAGTTCCGGTAACGGTACTGGCGCTGCGGAGCCTCCGGGGGATGGAATGCAGCAAGATGAAATGCTCCCCACAGGCTGAGCGATAATCCCCGGAGCCAGGAGCTGCACAAGATGTTCTGAGGCAGCTGCAGTTACCTTACTGCGCGGAGATGGACAGTTCTTAAGAAGGCATGGACACTGCAAGTCTCTGCAACGGGTTCTTTACTGTAACCAGCAAGCAGTACATGGCATACAGTTAATGGGTAGTGGACCGGGTGGACTCAGCAATGACCAGTGTTCCTCAGAGCTCCGCGGTGTTCCTCCATTCTAACTATTTTGTGTTGCCATTGTCGCCCAGGAATACCAGATCGGGTACAGGGAGGCTGCTTCAATGCCCTACCTAGGGTGTATGTTCTGGGTGTTTTGGGGAGCCTGGGGTCCCTTGGTGGGTACACCGCTGGTTAGACGACTGTATTTGGCGGTGGTGGGGTGCTCCTGTAAAGTGGTCCCTCCACTCCTCTGGTTCGCATAGAAGTGCTGAACTACTCCTAGCTTCGGTACCAGCAAACCGGCTGTAAATAGGCACGGGAGTTTTTGGAACCCATGTTATTGCCCGCTCCCGGTGGTTTAGGCTTCAGGTGATGACACCCGACCGGGGTGACGACCCAGGGGCTGCACGGGACTGTGCAGAGCCCCCGCTCCTACGTTACTCTCCTCTCTCTTCCAGACTCTGTTTTACACTGACTTCTCCTACACACTACTGCCCACACTCCGCCCACCAGGACCTGATTGGCCCTCTAACATGATGTGCATGTGGGGTATGGAGCTCTGAATTAACCGTGTCATTGCCTAGTCAGAGCATATCACAGCTTCAGTTTGGGCTGCAATACACTCTTGTGACGCACTCGTTGCGGGGCGCCACAAACACATCGATATCAAAAGGCTCAATCAGGCATTTTCCAAATTTCTATGGGGAGGCAAAAGAGCTAGAATAAAACTAACGACTTTGATGCAGTCAAGAGAGGAGGGAGGACTGAAGGTCCCAGATATTAGAGGGTATAACTTAGCGTGCGTCATGAGAAATGTTTTAGATTGGGTTAACAAGACATCTAAATTCTCTGATCTAGATCTAGAAAGGGAGTTCTCGAAACCTTGGGCCCTATCTGCCCTGTTACACACCTCAATGTCGGAACTACCTCCTAAGATTAAAAATACATCCATATACAGAGACACAGTGATAACCTGGAAGGCGGTTTGGAAAAAAATGAATCTTTCATGGAGAATTTCTAAAAATTTTAATCCCTGGGCCAGCCCAACCTTCCCGCAGGGGATTGAGAACTCGCTGTTCCGTTTGTGGAGAGAGAGAGGGATAGAGACCCTGGGAGACCTCATGCATACGAGGGAGAGGAGATGGTTGAATGGTACGGAAATTCTAACTAAATTTAACCTTCCTGGTTCTCATTGGCTACAATATTTGCAGATTAGACACCATCTTCTGTCCCGGTTGCAGGATGTGTCGGCTGAACTAGACGGGAGGGAGTGGGACGACCTGGAAAAGACTCCTGTGAATGATATTTCTGTATCTTCTGTATATAGTAAACTTCAAGCTGCCCTTAGACCTTTAATTACCCATAAATTATTCTCCCTGTGGAAAAAACACATAGATGACCCAGAATTAACTCCAAAGATACTGGAAGGGTGGGGAACAGTAAGAAAATGATATATAAACGAAAAATGGAGAGATACCCAATATAGACTACTGCACGGAACTATAAAAGGTTTTAATATTCCCCAACACCGACTAATAGAGAAAGATGGGTCCATTGTCCCAAATGTAAAGCCTCTATGACTGACCTCGAACATGGGATATGGTCTTGTACAAAGACACAGGGATTCTGGAATGAGATAGGTGATCTAGCCTCGGGACTTTATCCCGACGAGAACAGAAGGGATCCATTGTTGTGGCTGTTTCATTACTCAAATGGTGCGGACACTAGCAACCGGATACATGTCTTGTTTCATACAGTTTCCTTAGTGGCAAAGAGATTATTGCTACAACATTGGATTAACGAATCCATTCCCACAATAGAGATGATGCATAACACCCTCAGAAAAACACTGGAACTCGGTTCCATTGAAACACTTAGAAACCCTTCCAAATTGACAAAAAAATTTTTTAACAAATGGAAACCATATATTTTAAAAGCTTTCTTGTCTTCAGACATCGCAAGGTTTATGTTACCTTATAAACACACAGAATGGTATGCATTAGAAGACCTGGGAGGTACCCTGGGTAGACTAAAATGTAATGATTAGGTGATAGTACTAACATTTATAACATTTTATAACATTTTAAGAATTAGAAAGACAGGGATGGAAGAGGTTCTTTAAGAAGAATGAAGGCAATTGGGTGTAGAGGTCAAATTCTATTTTTATGCTTTGTTTGACTTTATGAAACTATGCCTCTGTTTATTCTTGATATTTGTTCATGTACATATGTCGCCAGTATACTACTGGACCCAAATTATTTCTTAACACAGGCTGCCTGCCAGCAGCTCCACCTGTAGAACCGCCTTCTCCTGCAGCACCAGAGACAAGGCTGAGTGTAGTGTAGTGCTGCCTCCCTGTGCAAAATCCCTATTCTACATCACTGCCCCGGGGACCCCGCTCCACCTACGTGGAGCGTTATCATGTGGCTGTAGCGTCACCATCCCCGGAGGTCTGAAAGCAGGGTCGATTTCATTACCGGGTACCGTAGGTGGCGACACGAATCCTTTCCTTTTTATTTTTAACCTCTTTTTCAGCAACCGCCAGGGTGACGGGACTGGGCACAGGCTGCCCGTAACATCCCCTGTTAATCAACGCCTGGAACTGGGTACCCCACGACCCTGGAGCAGTTCAGCTTTTGGCGTCACGAACAGGATTCCGTGCCCGGTGTTACCGGGTACTGTGTGTCGTGTATTGACTGTGATTGTGAACTTTTAACATCGGACCGCCATTATTGCACCACAGAGCGGGAAGAAAGGGGTGTAAGGGCCAAAAGGGCGTGAAGATAGGCCCCACGTTGTGCATTGCTGAGAACTACCGAAACGCAGCGACCCGATCCGGAAATACCCGAGTGTTCCACTCTCCGCCTGCGGAGCCGGCGACTACTTTTCTTTTTGAGAGAATGGCTAAAGTTTACTAGGGAGGGGGGAGAGAGAATGGATGCACAATGAAAAAGGATGCAACCGGGCCCACCACCGGTACCTCAGCTGGGACCTCAGGCAGCGGAGGGGCCACAGCACCTGGTGCTGTGGCACCGATCATGCTGATCTCTCTGCCGTATATCCCGGAAGCAAAGTGGTTACCGCAGTATCATGGCTGGCCAGATACCCTGGCTGGGTTCAAGAGAAAGATATGCAGTGTACTTGACATATATGCAATGACTGGCAAGCAGCGATCATCTGTTGTTATGGACCAATTGACAGGTGCAGCAGAGCTTGAAATTGAAACCTGGTCAGAGGCAGATCAGGAATCAGTAACAACGATCTTTGATAAACTGAAAGCTGCTTTTGAGAACCGCACTGAGGATGAGCTAAGAATGAGGTTTTGCAACTGTAAACAGAGGCCACAGGACAGTATCAGAGACTACACTTTATGCCTTCAGGAGGTGCTGTGGACCCTAAAGCAGGTAGACCCGGCCAGTGTGCGAGATGAAAATAAAATGACGATTGAACAGTTTATTCAGGGGTTACAGCAGTAGCGTAGCTAGCAGGGGGGGCAGGGGGGGCGATCGCCCCGGGCCCCCCCGGCTTGAGGGGCCCACTGGCCGCCCCCGGGGGGCCCCGCACTCCCTGGGGGGGCCCCGCACTCCCTGGGGGGGGCGACGCACTCCTTGGGGGGCCCCGCACTCCCTGGGGGGGCCCCGTGCTGGCAGTCGGCAGCCGCGCGGCCGGAGAGGAGGGAGGACGGGACTTTCTGCTGTGTGCAGATCTGCCCGCCCCTCCTCCCCCTCCTACAGCAGACGCACGCAGGCAGCCAGCCGCGGTGAGTGCTGGTCCCCCGGTCCGGTCCTCCTCACACCTCTCCACCATGCACCAAATGGGCCAAGCGCTTCCGAGTTCAGGGGTGAGTCGGGTGACAGTAACGTCACTGCAGGTCTTTCAGGTGCAGGTCCTGGAGTTTACAACCCTGGTAATTTTCTCCACTGCAGCTCCGTGCACATTCTCCCTCAGTGAGGGACAGATAATGAGGCAATTAATAGTAGATTCTTAAATGAGGAATTCTCTTTTTATATTCCTTCTTATATTCCTGAATTACGGTATATTTGTTTCATTTGAATCCAATGCATTAAGCATAGGCTATTACTCACTGTTATCAGTCATATACTAGAAATACACTAAGAGGTTAATCTTGTTAAACAGCTCTAACTCTCCTATAAGAAACCCCGACTTGTAACAGTCTGTATCACCGGGTGAAGGCGGACTTTACCACGGGGGGTCTCCTACAGCAGAGGCACGCAGGCGGCCGGCCGCGGTGAGTGCTGGTCCCCCGGTCCGGTCCTCCTCACACCTCTCCACCATCACCCCCCCCGTCCTCACATGGGGGGCCCGGGTGGTGATGTCGCCCCGGGGCCCGAAGGTGGCCAGCTACGCCACTGGGTTACAGTCATCTCATGATAGCAGACAAGTGCGTTGGTGGGCCGTAAAACACCCTGATGCAGACTTTGCCGTGTTGAAAGAATGGGCCATCAAAGCAATGCAACCCCTGACAATTCCAGCTCTCACACCTCAGCAGTGGCAAGCTAGTGCCACTCCTCGAAAAGTGTTTCCTCCCTTCTCACCTTCTGCTGAGACTAATATGCAGGCTGTGACCCCTGGTGACTCTGATAGCCTGCGCGCCGAGGTACACCAGCTAAGTAAGGACATGGCCATGGTGCTAAAGGCCCTACAGCTCAGGCCGAAGACAAAGCTGTCAGAGAAGATCCAGTTCGCCGACAGCCCCGAGGACGTCCCATAGATAAGAGGAAGGAAGACCATATCACTCTGTGGGAGGACCACCGACTGCTACAGCTCAACCGGACAACCCATCTGTCGCCATTGCAACAAGATGGGCCACTTCGCCAGGCAGTGCACTTTAAACCAGCAACCCCTGGGGCCGAGGGCCAACCCCCAGGAATAGACCAACCAGGCCACCAGACTGGCGTGATAGGTATGTGGGAGGACGGCCGTACCTGCAGGGCCGTATTTGCCCTTAGGCACTTGTAGGGCGGCAGAATTTGGGGAGGGCGGCGCCTGATTGTGGTGGTTTTTTTTGTTTTTTTCCGACTCCTGGCCCCAACCCCCACCCGTCATCATTAGGGCCCACCCACCTCACCTCGGCCTGCAGGCAGCAGACCCGGAAGACGAGGAGAAGAAGGGGCTCGCCGAGGAGCGGTAACTTGAAGTTCCCGCTCTGCTCCTTCATGTCTTCCGCGCTCCCAAGTGCTCCTGCTGCTGAGGTGGTGGCGGTTGTACTGGCGGCTCCTCCACGCAGCCGCCTCCCCAGACCCAGAGGACGGGGAAGCAGCCGGCCAGAGCGCGCAGGCACTGAAGGCTGGAGGATGGTGCGGCTGGCGGCAAAGCTCCTGCTGCACATCACTGTGCTCAGAGGGAGCCCGGCCAGTGTCAGCAGCCTGCACCAGGTGAGGACCCTAGAAGTGTGGGGAAACTGTGCAGGGGAGAGAGGAGCAAGGGGACCAAGGAGAAGAGGACAGAGGTGCAGGGGGACCGAGGAGAAGAGGACAGAGGCGCAGGGGGACCGAGGAGAAGAGGACAGAGGCACTGGGGGACCGAGGAGAAGAGGACAGAGGCGCAGGGGGACCGAGGAGAAGAGGACAGAGGTGCAGGGGGACCGAGGAGAAGAGGACAGAGGGGCAGAAGGACAGAAACAGGGGGACACAGGAGAAGAGAACAGAGGTGCAGGGGGACAGAGGAAAAGAGGGCAGAGGCGCAGGGTGACCGAGGAGAAGAGGACAGAGGGGCAGGGGGACCGAGGAGAAGAGGACAGAGGGGCATAAGGACAGAAACAGAGGAGAAGAGGACAGAGGGGCAGGGGGACAGAAACAAGGGGACAGGAGAAGAGGAAAGAGAATCAGAATGACAGAAACAGGGGAGCAGCAAGAGGGACAGAGAAGAGGAGGACGGGGTGCAGGAGGGACAGAGGAGCAGCAGGAGGGACAGAGGAGAGTAGGACAGGTGTGCAGGAGGACAGAGGAGCAGCAGGAGGGACAGAGGAGAGGAGGACAGGCGTGCAGGAGGACAGGAGCAGCAGGAGGGACAAAGGAGAGAAGGATGGGGGTGCAGGAGGACAGAGGAGAGGAGGACAGGGGTGCAGGAGGACAGAGGAGCAGAGGACATGTGCAGGAGGACAGAGGAGCAGCAGGAGGGACAGAGGAGAGGACGGGTTGCAGGAGGACAGAGGAGCAGCAGGAGGGACAGAGGAGGGCGGGGGTGCAGGAGGAGAGAGGAGCCGCAGAAGGGACAGTAGCGGAAGACTGGGGTGCAGGAGAGACAGAGGAGAGGAGGACTGGGGTGCAGGAGGGACAGAGGAGAGGAGGAAGGGGTGCAGGAGGACAGAGGAGCGGAGGACTAGGGTGCAGGAGGACAGAGGTGCGGAGGACGGGTGCAGGAGGACAGAGGAGCAGCAGAAGGGACAGAGGAGAGGAAGATGTGGGTGCAGGAGGACAGAGGAGCAGCAGAAGGGACAGTAGTGGAGGACTGGGGTGCAGGAGGGACAGAGGAGAGGAGGACTGGGGTGCAGGAGGGACAAAGGAGAGGACGGGGTGCAGGAGGACAGAGAAGCAGCAGGAGGGACAGAGGAGAGGAAGATGTGGGTGCAGGAGGACAGAGGAGCAGCAGAAGGGACAGTAGCGGAGGACTGGGGTGCAGGAGGGACAGAGGAGAGGAGGACTGGGGTGCAGGAGGGACAGAGGAGAGGAGGAAGGGGTACAGGAGGACAGAGGAGCGGAGGACTAGGGTGCAGGAGGACAGAGGAGAGGAAGACGGGGTGCAGGAGGACAGACGAGCAGCAGAAGGGACAGAGGAACGGAGGACTGGGGTGCAGGAGGGACAGAGGAGAGGAGGACGGGGTGCAGGAGGACCGAGCAGCAGCAGAAGGGACAGAGGAGCGGAGGACAGGGTGCGGGAGGGAAAGAGGAGAGGAGGACTGGGGTGCAGGAGGGAAAGAGGAGAGGAGGACAGGGTGCAGCAGGACAGCAGAGCAGCAGGGAGGACTGGGGTGCAGGAAGACAGAGGATCAGCAGGAGGGACAGAGGAGAGGAGGACGGGGGTGCAGGAGAACAGAGGAGCAGCAGGAGGGACAGAGGAGAGGCGGATGGGGGTGCAGGAGGACAGAGGAGCAGCAGGAGGGACAGAGGAGAGGAGGACGGGGTGCAGGAGGACAGAGGAGCAGCAGGAGGGACAGAGGAGAGGAGGACGGGGTGCAGGAGGGACAGAGGAGAGGAGCTGTGCACAGACAGTGTACCACCATGTCTCCAGCTCCGTGCTGTGCACAGACAGTGTACCACCATGTACCCAGCTCCCTGCTGCTGTGCACAGACAGTGTACCACCATGTCCTCGGCTCCCTGCTGTGCACAGACAGTGTACCACCATGTCCTCAGCTCCCTGCTGTGCACAGCAGGGAGCTGAGGACATGGTGGTACACTGTCTGTGTACAGCATGGAGCTGAGGACATGGTGGTACACTGTATGTGTACAGCACGGAGCTGGGGACATGGCGGTACACTGTGCACAGCATGGAGTTGAGGACATGGTGGTACACTGTCTGTGAACAGCACAGAGCTGGGGACATGGTGGTACACTGTCTGTGCACAGCACGGAGCTGGGGACATGGTGGTACACTGTGCACAGCACGGAGCTGAGGACATGGTGGTACACTGTCTGTGCACAGCACAGAGCTGAGGACATGGTGGTACACTGTGCACAGCATGGAGCTGAGGACATGGTGGTACACTGTGCACAGCACGGAACTGAGGACATGATGGTACACTGTGCACAGCACGGAGCTGAGGACATGGTGGTACACTGTGCACAGCACGGAGCTGAGGACATGGTGGTACACTGTCTGTGCACAGCACGGAGCTGAAGACATGGTGGTACACTGTCTGTGCACAGCACGGAGCTGGGGACTGTTAAATACCGCTATATGTGCATAATTATCGTGCTTATCGTCATATACTTAATTAGTGAGAAAAGACGGAAAAATATGTATAAAAATTATCTTCTCAGTTTAATTGGTATTAAGATAGCCAATAATTAAGCTTATTAAAGTATAGTGTTCAGATAGTTACAAAAAGATAATCTATGTATTCTTCTTGGTGGCGATCCACAGGTATGGGGTCATCCATCTCACCAAGGCATATGGTTCCTGTCCAGCATGATGAATCTGTTACGTTGTCTTCGGATGGTCAGCCTGGAGTGCAGAGTCCCCCGCAGGGAGCGCCCACACCCATTGTACAGCTCATTCTTATTGAGTGACAGCGACATACAGTATTACTATACATGGATACTTCTAGACACTTCTGGGATGATGCAATCTCTAGCTATATGTATAGCCTGTATATATTGCAGCTATGTATGGCCATATCACGTGTACAGTCCATGTCAGCAATAAGTATATACGTTACAAATATCAGCAGATCAATATATGAATAAATATATATACTATTACTTTGACAATTATACCTAGTATTTAAAGTAAATATTAATGAAAATATTCATTTTCTTACAGGGACATGGTGGTACACTGTGCACAGAGCTGAGGACATGGCGGTACACTGTCTGTGCACAGCATGGAGCCAAGGACATGGTGGTACACTGTCTGTGCACAGCACAGAGCTGAGGACATGGTGGTACACTGTGCACAGCACGGAGCTGAGGACATGGTGGTACACTGTGCACAGCACAGAGCTGAGGACATGGTGGTACACTGTCTCCCGCCACCTTAAAATCGGTCCGTTTCTCATCCAGGAGAGTCGGATGAGTGTCAACGGTTCTTTGGTCCGTTTGGCTTCCAACTGCTATGTGAGTGCGACATTTTTCTCAGATCACATCCGAGTGCAATCTGTTTTTTTCTCAGCAGCTATTAGTGTATAATCATTTACAGGAACATTTTACAGTGTTCTCAGCTACAGAATGATAATGTATCAGTGAAAAAAACATATGTCTCACGGATGGTCCGTGTGCGCTCCATGATTTTGTCGGACCCGTAGACTTGCATTGGTGAGTCGCGCACGTGAATCGCAGGCTGTTGCAGCATGTTGCGACTTTTTTCTCGTCCTGAATCTAGATGAGAAAAAAGCGTCCGACACTCGCCAATCTGCTCTAGGTCATTGATTAACATTGGTCCGACTGCAATGCGATAAAATCACACATTGCACTCGTCCGAGTTTCACACCAGAGTGTCCGTACCCTAATACTAAAATCCATATAGTAATCCTACAATGTCTGCTGAACATGGTATAGGGAGGGTGTATGGCTCAGTTAGTACACTCCATACTTCTTGTTATTAACCAGTTATTGCTCTCTTGTGCACCGAACTGCAGTGTCAAAAGAGGAAGACAGCGAGACAGGCAGCAACATCGCATCAGAGAGCCCCTGACCTCGAAATAGAAGATCCTCAGATCCTGGTATTGTGACATCATATTAAGAATAATATTTTTTTGCACTTATATTACACTATGAACTCCATAGCACTTTACATACATCATCAATACTGTCCCCATTGTGGCCCACAATGTAAACATCCTATCAGTATGTCTCTGCAGTGTGTTTAGAAACCCATGCAAACACTTGGAGGATAAACTTGCACATAAAACAATTCAATTCATTAAAAGATTATTTTTTGTATTTATCTCAAGGCAGTCTGTCTGCAGGATTGCACCCCTACAAACCTTTTATATGTGCTACATGGAATGTAGGGGGAGAAGCTCCAAGGAAGGGGGGAGAAGCTACATGAAACTTCCGGGGATGGCCGCGACGGGGGGGGGCAACGTGGGGGTGAGGGGATTGGGGCCGCGACGGGGGGGTACAACGTGAGGGTGAGGGGATTGGGGCCGCAACGGGGGGTACAACGTGAGAGGGAGGGGATTGGGACCATGATGGAAGAGGGGCTGCGATGAGGGAGGGGCCATGGGAGGAGGGACGATGCGGGGAGGCAACCTCTGACAGTGCCTAGGGCAGCAGAAACTCCAAATACGGCAATGCCTGGATTTATATTCTGTTTAAACACGGATTATAGCCACAGGACTGGTTGTGGCAAAAACTCCTTTAACAGCCTGTGGCGGATGGACTAGCACCGTATGGACTGCACCGTTACCCGTTTTCACTGTTTTTCTTGATTTCTGTATTTTTGAATTTTGAGGCTCTGTACATAATACCTGTTAATGTTAAAATGCTTGAAAAATGTTTCTGTCCAGGAGTACTGATGTTAACTAGGGGGGAATGTGGCACCCTGTGGTATAGGTAACCACAGAACCACCTGGTGCACAGAGGGATTTCCACATCAGGAACCCTGCACATGCAACACCTTCCACCTCAGACCTGAAGGGGGAGCTCTACTTGCCGCCTTCAGGCAAGGTCTCCTATAAATTTAGACCCTGTGGAGGAGTTAGGCAGTGCAGTTCCAGGGAGGACTGTGAAGACATTATGGTGAACAGAGCCGCGCTAGGCCTATACCAGAGGGAAGCCTAGCCAGTGCAGTGGTCCAAGAGTGGGGGTCGAAGGCAAGGTGTTACACTGGGGAGGCCGGGGTGCCCAGAAGTAGGAGGGAGCTGGGTGTGGGGAGCCTGCTCTGGCTCTGATACATGGATCCCTGACTCGCCCTGATCTCGGAGGTACCTCTAAATGTGAGGAGGTCCGAGCCACCAGCCTAAGTCCCTAACTCCTGAGAATCCCTAGGTATAAGCCCCTACCTACACCCACGGACGACGGAACCCAACAACTTCCAATGGAGAGCAAAGCAGCAGCTCTGGATCAGCATCTGCTTACAACAGGTCAAAGTCCAGAAGTGAACTGAATCAGCGACAGCAGGTGGATGTGAGCTGACCCACTTATGGCTGAGGGGTGGGGAGCAAAAAGCCCAGGCACGCCCCTCAGCTCACCTAAGCATGAGTCATATTCATCACAAACACTTGCACTCTCAGCTTCCGCTCATTAGGTTCCTCTCTCCACACTGAGAGCAGGGGAAAAAAAGGCTTCATTTAAACCACAGCAGCAGCACTTCCATACAGCAAGGCAGTCAATGCGTAACACAAGGCGAGAGAGAGAGTGGGTGCAGAGGAACCATACTGGTACACCCCAGGAAGCAACTCAGAGTCTGACATTGACTACTTAGCCCAGCACAAAACATCGGTCAACCAAGGAGACTTCAGTCTCCTGGGACACTTGTAGCACATCAACCACGAGAATCAGGAACCACAGGATAGATAACGGCAGTCAACCGAAGGTTCTCACCGCCTGCAACACAAGTGAGAGTCACAGAGGAGGTCAGGCCAGACTTCAGACAGGTCAGGACCCAAATACACACACAAAGTCAAGGAGGCCTCACAACTCATCGGGTGTGGAAATCCTGAAGTGTCTCCCAACCACCTGGAGTGTACCCTGGACGTTACCTTGCAACACCATCAGTAAAAGGTATGGAAACAACTTTCAGCGTGTGTGTGTTATTACGGCCCCTGATCCTGCCCTTAAAACAGACTGCCTGCTAGCATCTCCACCTGTAAAGCCGCCTTCTCCTGCAGCACCAGAGACAGAGCTGAGTGGAGAGCTGCCTCCTTGTGCAAAATCCCTATTCTACATCACTGCCCTGGGGACCCTGCTCCACCTACAGGGAGCATTATCATCTAGCTGCAGCATTACCATTCTCGGAGGTCTGGAAGCAGCGCCAGTATCATTACCGGGTACTGTAGGTGGCGTCACGAATCCTTTCCTTTTTACTTTTTAACCCCTTTTTCAGCAACTGCCAGGGCACAGGGCACTGGGCACAGGCCACCCGTGACATCCCCCGTTACTCAACGACCAGAACCAGGTACCCCACGACCCTGGGGTGGGTCATAAGCCCTGATTAAGATGGATGGAAGGGGACTGACACCTCACTGTCCCCTGGTTATCCTTTTTACGGGCCACACTGGACCTACCCTACTTGGCTGAGTTACTTCTTCAAGATAGCTCCTCAGACCTACCCACAGTGTCAGTGACCCCCACTTGCCACTGCCTACACCTTTCACATTGGCTCTCTGATCAGGGAGAAGCACACTCTGGTTCCCCTGATCACTTTTCTGACATTCAATGCAAATCGGCTTCGGTCACCTCAGCTTCCTCCTGCCCAATTTTGATGCCTTGGATCACTTCCATACTGTACCACAGCTCTAAACTCCTTTTCGTTTTACTCAATCTTCACTACTTCACCAGTCAGTCAACTCAACTTAACAACTCCCATACACAGAAATTACTTGTTTTATATACTCCTACCCTCCTGCACCAGCTTCTTCAATTTAACCAATGCAGCCCCGCTTTACCTGGATCCTAGGACTCGTCTCCTGCTAAGATATCTAGGACTGATGATACCTAGTGGTGGCTGACAACATTACACTAATTATAATAACAATACGTACTTATCACTATATCTACACATTACTAACAAATACTTATCTCACCTCAATGCCTTAAGTCTCCATCACACATAACGAGATCATTAGCGAGATCATTGTAACGTCACAGGTTTTGTGACGTAACAGCGATCTCGCTAACAATCTCGTTATGTGTGACACTTAGCAGCGATCAGGTCCCTGCTGTGAGAATACTGATTGTTACAAAGTGCTTTGGGTCATTTTTTAGTCGTTGCGCTCCCGCTGGTCAGCACGCATCACTGCGTGTGACAGCGAGAGACCAACGATCAGCGACCTCACAGGCTGGTAACCATGGTAAACACCGGGTATCTAGACAGCACGTGCTGCCTAGATACCCGGTGTTTACCATGGTTACCAGCGCTAAGCAGGAAGGACGCTGGTAACTATGATAAACACCGGGTATCTAGGCTGCACATGCTGCCTAGATACCCGCTGTTTATCATAGTTGCCAGCGTCCTCCCTGCTTAGCGCAGACTGTAAGCCGGGAGGACGCTGGTAACTATGATAAACAGCGGGTATCTAGGCAGCGCGCGCTGCCTAGATACCTGCTGTTTATCATAGTTACCAGTGTCCTCCCGCTTCCAGCGATTTGAAGGTGGCACCCTGGTCCCTGGTCGCTGAGATCTGCCTGTTTGACAGCTCCCCAGCGACCAGGTCACCAACGATCCCTACAGAATGGTTATCGTTGTCGGGATCGCTGTTGTGTCGTTGTGTGTGACGGGAGCTTTATACAGTTATTCTCTCTTATATAAATATTACACAGTACATTTCTACCATTATGTCTCCAAATACATAAACATATACATAAACAAGGATATCTTCTCGGGGGAAGATTAAAGGCCACTTTACACACACAGATATCTGTGACCAACTTCTGAACAGATCTCTGGTTGCAGTGACATCATGGACACATTGTTCGATTTTGTACACAGCCACAAAATGGAACAATGTGTCCATGATTTCACTGCAACCAGAGATCTGTTCAGAAGTTGGACAAAGATATCTGTGTATGTAAAGTGGCCTCAAGAACTACTCTCTTACAGTACCACGAGATGTCTCTTACCTTTCAAAATAAAGTGTGGCTGCATTGTATTTATAGTACAGAAACTATAAAAAATAAAGGTATTAAAACTGATCCATAATTGCAAATTAGAAGACCACAAGGGAATTCAGAAACACGCAATAATTCCTGTCCTGCTTCTACGTTATCCTACACATACAGATAGACACACAGATCAATTTACCAGGTCACGCTGCTTGATTGCATCGGTCCATCTTGCCACGCTCCTCTCACTTCTGCCTCTGTGCCAGGTAATGTCAGCTGATCTGGTCACCTGACTTGATTACTATGATGACCATATCAGATGCTGCGCACGTCAATCACCGCCAGCTCTGTTCCAGGTGTGCGGTGACTCGCTGAGGTCACCTGAGGTCACCATTCAGGTAACCATGGTGACCGCTAATCATAGTGGGTACCATATTTACCTGAACTGTGACCTCAGCGAATCACTGCTTAGGAATGGAGCATGCAGCTCATTTATTCAGTGACTGGAGGCTGTAGTGACAGAATGCTGTATTCGTCAACATAGCCTCAGATGAAGAAGACGTTGCAGAGGATCGTGGAGTGGTAGGTACAAGGGTGGGGAGGGGTTAATAAAGATGGAGTCACTAGGTGTCTCTGTGTTTTTATTTTTGAATAAAATGATTTTTCTCTGTGTTGTCTGTTTTTAACCATTTATTTGAGATTCTTAATGGCTGGGTCTAACTTGACCTGACACTAAGAATCTCAGGGCTTAATACCAGCTGGTAATACAAAGCTGGCAATAACCCCTTATTACCAAGCATGCCACCGCCATCAGGGCCACTGAAAGAGCTTGGTAAAGTGCCTGGAAATGACTCTACGATGAATGCATCAGATTACTTGGGAAAGGTGTTTTGCGATCCGCGCTGCCAGACTGACTCGCATCAAAGAAGACACTTGTAAATGAAGTGTTAATCAATTCCTTCTTATATTCACCGACGCGTTTCGGTGCCCACCCTGATGAAGGTGCCGGGTGGGCACCGAAACGCGTCGGTGAATAAAAGAAGGAATTGATTAACACTTCATTTACAAGTGTCTTCTTTGATGCGAGTCAGTCTGGCAGCGCGGATCGCAAAACACCTTTCCCAAGTAATCTGATGCTTCTCCACGTCTGAGTGGTCGGTGAAGGTCCAGCAGCAGCCATCAGGATATTATTCCTAACACGTCTTCAAACCAGTTGTGGGTGACACAACTGGACCAGGTGAGTGAACCCCTGTTGCTCACTGATTCCAAGTTTAGTGTCAAGTGATAAGGGCACTATTGCGCCTCTTGTTCCCCCAACCCCCCCTTTTGTATTTATCTACGATGAATGCGTCATTTTCAGGGGCGGCTGCAGGCTGCTATTCTATAGTGTGGGGGGACCAATAACAAAGCTTCTGCCACACTAAGAATACCAGCCCTCATCTGCCTAGATGTACCCTGGCTTGAAATTAAAAATTAGGCGAAGCCCATGCATTTTTTTTCCAGCCAAGGTAAAATTAGGCAGCTGAGGGTGGCAGCTTGCAGCTTTACCTGTGAGATCACACTTTATCTGAGCTAGACTAAAAAATACAGTCATAGGCATTTTTTAAAATTATTTATTTATTTAAAGGGAATTTGTCAGGTTGTCTAGGCACCCCCAGATATCAGTGTCTGAACCTGCAGCTTCATTGTACTATTCTAATCATCCCTGTCTGAGCTCCGTGTATAATATTAAAGGTGAAAAAAAGCATACACTTAGGCTAGGGTCACACATCCGTTTTTTTTTTTAAACCTGATCCGGTTTTGAGGTTTTAAAAAGCTCAAAACCGGATCAGGAAACGCTCCTCATAGGAGCCTATTATAATAACTGGATTGCTTCACAATCAATCCGGTTTCCGCCTCTGGCTCAGCAGCCTGTGTGAAAAATCATGCAGGCTGCAGTTTTCGGAGCGGTTGTAACATCCGCAATCCGGTAACCGGATTGCTCAGGATGTGTAATCCTGAGGAATCCGGTTACCGGATAGTTTGCCCATCCCTGCTGCCCATAGATCTACTGTAAATGGCTTCAGAACCTCGGACAGCGCACATACTATAGCGACAATAATCTAAATTACTTACCGGTAATGTGTTTTTCATGAGCCACGACAGCACCACCTGAGAGATAGGACCGCCCATCCAAGACAGGAAACCTCTGAGATAAAAAGGCGGGACCTCTCCTGAACCTCAGTTTCGGTTACAGAGACCGGAGAGGGGAACCCAACAAGCATTAGTACACAACCAAAAGAACTCCACAAATCACACCCCCCCCCTCCAAACGGGACCAACACCAACAGGCAATAGGGAGGGATGCGGTGGTGCTGTCGTGGCTCATGAAAAACACATTACCGGTAAGTAATTTAGATTTTTCCCAATCGCCACGACAGCACCACCTGAGAGATTTCAGAGAAAAGAAAATTAGGGAGGGACCACCGCTAGCAGAACTCGTCTACCAAAGGTCACCACCATAGCGGCAGCAAGATCAAGCCTGACATGCTCGAAGAAGAGAGAAGGAGCAGCCCCACAGATCAAGTCTAAGGGGACAACAGCCACCCCCGCCCAGGAAGCAGCTACTGCCCTGGTGGAAGTGCACAAAGGCCCCCCCCCGGGACCCGCACCTGACCGGAAGAAGCAAGAGCGAAGGCTTCCCGCAATCACCAAGCAAGGGCACCCACAGACACAGCCTCACCCCAAGAGGCTCCCCGAAATAAAAAACAAGAGGGACAGAGCCAGACGCCAGGCCGTGGCTCGACGAAGCAGGCAAGCAACTCCCACCAGACCACGAACGTGTGGAGAACCATGTCCTTCAGAATTGTAGGAAGACCACAGAAGGAATGGAGAACAAGCTCCCGCAGTCCGCGGAACATGAGAGCCACCTTGGGAAGAAGGAAGGAACCAGGTAGAGGATGACCCTGTCCAGCCGAACCGGAGAACAAGGCCCCACCACCGACAAGGCCAGGAGGACACAAAAAAAGGCTGGCGGATGGCAAGCCACCGCCCAACAGGACCAACTGCAGAGGCAGGACCCTAGGCGAAGCACAAGAGAAAAGCCCAAAGGGAGGCGTGGGTAAGGCATCCAGAACTAAAATGAGACCCCCACGAGCCACTTTTGGACAGGGAACAGGAGTGGCCTTCCCCCGGCAGGACCAGAAAACCCACGACAGCCAAGAAGACCTATCGAGGGAACAAAGGCACAGGCCCCCAAAGCCGAAAATCAGAGCTCCAGGGAATCGACCGAGACCAATCCGCCACCCACTGGAGGAAGTCGAAAATTGCCGGCACAGGAGGCCACCGTCCGGACTCGTCCCTGAAGAAGACAGAAAACCACCCGGTACCAGAAATAACCCGGTGGCAACCGGCGTCCGACCGGACCTCAGCACACGAACAAGGCCCCCAGAGAATCCCCCACGTGACCGGAGCCGCCTAGTCAAGGCCCACGCCGTCAGCCGGAGACCAGCGGAAGGGGGACCGGCCCCCGCAGGAGAGACTGGAAGAGGGGGAGAGTCCAGGGAGCCTGGATGGACAGGCGACTGAGCCAAAAGAACCAAGCTCCCCGGGGCCATAAGGGCGCCATCATGACGACCCTCGCCCTGTCCTACCTGACCTTCCGAAGCACTGCAGGAACCTAACCAAGGGAGGGAAGGGACACAGAAGGCCCAAGGACCAGGGGATCAGTACAGCGTCCCCAGCAACGGGCCGGACTCTGGGAATCAGCGAACAGAATCCACACACCAGACCGTGCTCTCAAGTGGCAAAGAAATCCATCTCCAGAAGGCCCAACCTGGCCACAATCGGAGCGAAAAATAAAAAACACTCAAATCCAGGGCCCACTGCTCCCGTCGGAGCAGCACCCTGCAGAGAAAATCCGTCCAGGAAGTTGCCACTTCCCCGCATGCGAAGGGCAGAGAGGGAATCAGACGGGCGTTCCAACAGCTGACAACGCCCCGCGTAACTACCATGAGTGCCTGAGACCGGGTGTCCCCCTGACGGTGCCAGGAAGCCACCACACACTGTAGCCGGAGAGGACACAAAGATGGTGCCCCCGAAGGGAAGTAAGGAACGCAGAACTGCCTTCCAAACAGCCAGGAACTCCCGCATAAGGGAGGACAGCCTGGAGAGACGATGAGTCTCAGGCCCCCCGAGCGGACAGGTCCCGAAGGAGCCAGGAACTGGCCTCTGCGGAAGCATCGGAGACCGGACCACCGCACGGGACGCCCCTGGATAGGCGCCCAGGGAGCAGTTCCCGCTCCAGAGAATCTAAAGGCGGAGGGGACAGAACAACCTATGCGTCCAAGGCCGCCCCTAACCCGAGCTGACGCTGGGGAACCATCCACAGAAGGGCCCCGAGAGCGCAACCGTGCCCCAGGAACAGCGGGGATACAGGACAAGAAGGAGCCCAAGAGGGACACAGCCCTCCAGAAAATCAACCGAGGAAAGCCCCTGTACCGCAGAAAAGGATGACTGAAGACGCAATGGCCTCGAGGTCAGCGGGGAGCTTCCCGACCTTATGCCCGTGCGGGGTCTCTGGACTGCTTACAGTCACGCCATGACCCCCGACGTTCAGAAGGAGGTAAAGCAGAGACTGGGAACCCAGAAATAACCCCAGAACCAGCTGACGCGTGGCGGGGAACAGCCTGGACCTTCCCAGATCAACAATCCAACTCAGCTGACCCAGGGAAGACTAAACCAGTCGCAGACGGGCACAAACCCCAGGGGTCCCCCACAAGCAGCAAACGTCCAGATATGGAATAATTAACCCCCGCGGACGTTGGAAGTGGCCTCACTACTGCCAGCAGTGCCGTGAAAAGCCGAGGAACCATCGCCAGGCCGAAGGGGAGAGCCTGGCACAGTAAGACAGAGGAAGCCCCCAAACCAGGCGAACCTCAGAACTGCCGGTGGTGACGGGGAACCGGAACATTGTGTTATGCGTCCCACAGATCCAGCCCCACCCTGAAACAATTTGGCAAGCAACCCAGATTGTCGACTACCAAGTCCCCCTCAGGAACGAACTCCGCACCAGAAAGCTGTTCCGGGGATTCAGGGGGTATAAAAGTCTGGAACGAACCGACTGGCTGTGGCACGAGAAACAGCGGGGAACAGAACCCCCTGCCGCAGGCGGCTGGAGGAACCGGGAACCCCCCTTAGTCGCACAAGGGCCCGTACCCCTCTTATCAGAAAAGCGCTTTTTCCTGAACAGCGGACAGACACAATCACCAGGGGCCCCCAGGAGCCGAAGCGAACCCCAGTGTCAACCCGTCACTGAGAAGAGCGAGAGCTCCCTCGCAAGCCCCAACCCCGAAGCCGGCTGGGAGAAGGGTCAAGCCTTCCTCCTCCAGGAACCGTCACTGATACTGGAACTACTCGCCAAAGGAGGAACCCCCGAACCAACAAAACTCCGACTACATGCTTCCCCCCTTGGCCCAAGAACTTCGGGTCCGACTAGGGGACCTCCGTTTAGCAAACCGAGGTGCACGAAGGGGAACGGCCCCGGAAGGCGGGAGCCGGAACCCCGGAGGGAAAACCATCCACCTTGGCACCAGCCCCGGCCAAGATATCAGCTAGCGACGTACCAACCGGAAAAGCACCCGCACCAGGTAAAGAAAACCCAGAGTGGGCAACACCGGGCCAGGCCCCCACCATAAGGCAAGGTGAGCAGCATTAAAGAAAGACGTAGCCTTTGCCGCCAATTCCACAAGGAATCCGCCAGTAAAGCTGCCGCAGCAAGAGTCAAAAGGAGGAAGACAAGGTCTCCGCCGCAGGAGACCCGTCCCTCACTTGCCAACTGCTGCAACCAAAACACGAAGGGCCAAAAAAGGCTAGCAGTGGATTCCCAGGAATTACGACAGTAGCCTAAAAGGAAGGAGAGCCCTTCCGAACAGGCTTAGTCCAGGAGCTAAAATATTTTCCTGGGCCCTCAGATTTAAGGGAAAAATCCGTCTCTGCATGGAAGACAGACCACTGAACCCTAAATCCGCCACCGAAGAGGGACCACGGCCATCCACCAACCCACAGGCGAACAGACTGCTGTAAGCAAAAAAACAGTGTCATTACGTGGAACCCCCGGCGTCCCCTCTCCGCTGTCCACAGAGGAGGAGGACCCGGAGGAGGACGAGGCAGAGGACGAGCAAGACCTGCGGCTCCCCCAAGCGGCACGGTCAGTACCAGAGGAAGAGCTCAAAGCCGTCTGCCGCATATGTCCCCCATCCATCCCGGCCAGCTGCAGGGACGGAAAGGCCTCCCACACTAAAGCTCTAAGGCTAGAGGCCAGACTGGGAACCTCGCTCCATAGCAATACAAGGCAAATCCTTAACATAATCCTTAACACCATCCTCTGTAAGAGGGACTTTGCAGAGAACACAGTCTTTATGTCAAAGCTTAGACGGCTTCTTCTAGCCGTCCTAGAAACAAGCAAGAGGGTGTAGTAAATACCTATAGCACAGCCCGAAGGCACTCACCCAACCAGAGGCATACCGACTTCCGGGGGGCTTTCGGGTCCACATCCTGTCTGGACCCCTTCAGAGAGGACCTGTGGCTGCCAGCATGTAGTCGCTCCCTTGGGTCGGGAGGCGTCACGGACTGTTCCTCCGTTGTGGCTGGCGCTGCCCTCCATACTCTGCCCCCCACCGCCGGCTGCAGCTGCGGCGTCTCCCAGCTGCCGAACGCTGGGCGCCGCCATCTTGGGCTGCACTGCGCAGGCGCGGAGCGTCACTTCCGGTCCGCGCCCCGAAACCGGAAGTAGCGGTTCCCGGCGCGAAAATTCAAAGCTGCCGCCGGGAACCCGCTCCCAGGCCCCTCACAGACCCAGGAACGCTGCGCCAGGCAGGGACTTACCCCTCCAGAGGAACCTGTTCAACCGGGGCACCAATCCTGCAGCTGCGACATCCAGGCGGCAACAAGGGTCGAGAACCGGCCGCTGGTGGCCCTCTCCAGACCCCGTGCCCTCCACCACCGCAGGGGATACCCCGTGGAGGAGCTTCTGCACCCAGGTCCGGAGCCACTGCCTTTGGTAAGGACAGCTTCTTCCAGCTACCGGGTCAGGCCAGGACCGCATGAGCTTCAGAGGTCTCCCACCTCCAAGACAGGAAACCTAAACTGAGGTTCAGGAGAGGTCCCGCCTTTTTATCTCAGAGGTTTCCTGTCTTGGATGGGCGGTCCTATCGCTCAGGTGGTGCTGTCGTGGCGATTGGGAAAAGCTATAGTATGCACAGCTGTCAGAGGAGAGCCGCCGGCTTCATTCATCAGCCACCAGGAGCCGGCTGCTGTACATAAGACATAAAATCATTATATGCCCACCTGAGTGGGTGGTAGGTCTCTAGGGGGCTGGGCACCCCCTAGAGACAGTATACACACATTTAATAATAAAATTAACCCTTTCACGACACAGAAAACAGTTTGCTCATCGCCGCGGCAGCAGGGATGAGCAAACTATCTGGTAACCGGATTGCTCAGGATTACACATCTGGATGCGGTGAACGCAATTTCATTTTTAAGTGTAACCCTAGCCTTACATTTTCTTATGGAAATGAGGCAGTCAGTCTACAGCTTGGAGACTGTAGTCTATCTGACAGGTTAATAGTTAACATTTCAGCCAAATGTCAGAACATGCTGGGAAGACCTGATTTGATGTCACAATAATGTGATTATTATAGGCGGAGCTAAGTCCTCATAGCAAAATATGAGTTTGCTCAATTAGCTCCACTCACTATGGTTACATGATCGGGACATCATACAGGTCCTTTAGACATGCAAGTTAATGGTGAGTTAACTATTAATCTGACAGACAGTCTACCTCTTCCAAGAGGTAGACTGACTCCCTCATTCACATAAGAAAATGTAAGTGTATAAATGCTTTTTTTTTCACCTTTCACATTACACTATGAGCTCAGACAGGGATGATTAGACTAGTATTATTATTGGCTGTTGCAATTAGACTGCATTTCCTCAATCTAGGCGGTTATTGTGCTTGGTTGCAATACACTTTAGTGTATGGCAACCAAAATGCCGTCATAGCGTAATAAATAAATAATTTAAAAAAGTATTATTCAGTATTATTATCTATTATACAGTATTTTTCAGTCTAGCCCATTGAAAGAGGAGAGCTGCGAGCTGCCACCCTCAGCTGCCTAATTTTACCTTGGCTGGCAGAAAAATATGCGTGGACTCTGCCCTATTTTTAATTGCCAGCTGAGGTAAAACTAGGCAGCTGAGGGCTGGTATTCACAGCGTTATGAGGGCCCATTGTTATAGGGCCACCCCACACTAAAGAATAGCAGCCTGCAGCTGCCCCTGAAAATGGGGCATTCATAAGAAGCGCCATTTCCAGGCTCTTTATCAGAGACCATGGGTGCAGACGTGTTCTTCCTCCCCGTGGTCTCTGATGTAGGAGAGCTGGGTGTGTCCAGGAAGAGAGAAGACAAGGATCGTGGAGGAGTACGAGAGTGGGAGGGTGTAATAAACGGATGGAGTCAATACCAGTAAATACCTGCTTTATATTGCCAGCTGGTATTATGCCCTGAGATTCTTTACATCAGGCCAAGCTAGACCTGGCCATTAGGAATCTCCAATAAATGTTTAAAAAATACACAACAGAGAAAACTAATTTAATTCAAAACCAAAACACAGAGACACTCAGCAACTCCATTTTTATTACCCCCCTCTCCACCCTTGTACCCCGTCACGATCCTCTGCGACATCTTCTTCATTGGAGGCAATGATGAAGAATTCAGCATTCTGTCTCCACAGTCCCCAGTCACTGAATGAGTGAGCTGTGATCTCCGTTCGTAAGCAGTGACTAGCTATGATTAGTTGCCACCATGGTTTACCTAAACGGTGACTTCAGGTGACCTCAGCGAGTCACCGCACACCTGGAGCACAGCTGGCATTAATTGATGTGCGCTGCAGCTGATCGGATCACCATAGTAATCAAGTCAAGTGACCAGATCAGCTGACACTATATGGTCACGTGACGCGATTGCTATGGTGATCAAGTTCAGCTGTCCGTGCATGTCATTCACCAACAGTGTGGATGGGGAAGGTAGAGGGAGCGTGAGAATATGGACTGACACAAACAAGCAGCATGACCTGGTAAGATGATCTGTGTCTGTCTGTGTTTGGAAGCTTTCTTGACACATTTGAAGGTGTTTTCTATGTGTTGAAAGTTGTCTGCCAGTGATTTTAATCTTGTTGGGTGAACATTCAGCGAATGTTCGCCGAAGTTGGTGAACACCCCGCTTTCGGTGAACAAATCCAAATGCGAACACTCAGATGTTCACTCATCTCTACTTACCGGTTTACAAAGGCAAGAGTTCCATTTAAGTAGTAAATCTAATTACAAAAACTGTGCATTTTATCACTTCCACTGGACTACCATTTGGTAAAGGCACTATCAGTCTTGTAATTTACACTGTGTTTTATCACCATGGAGGGCCAGACTAAATTGTCTCTGTTCATGGAGTACAATTGACGTCAAGATTCAAGGATTTCCTACATTAAACATTGATGTCACTTTATCGTCTGTATTTTATTCCCAGTCTAATGGTTGGACTGAATCCACAAGCCAAAATTTAGAGCAATATCTCTGATGCTACATTTGCCATCTTCAGGATGATTAGATCAGTTATTTTTCAATGGCTGAGTTTTCATACATTAATTTTCCAAATGCCTCTCCTAAACCATAAGGGGCATAACTACAACAGGTGCAGGTGTTGCAATTGCGCCCGGGCCCTGGAGCCTAAGGAGCCCCAAATGTCCCTTTGGCCTATACAAAAAGTCTAATACTTTAAACCAGGGGTCCCCAACCTTTTTTGCTCCGGGGACCGGCGTCAAGCATGATAATTTCTCTGAGGATGTGTTATAGGGGGCGGGGCTTTGACCATATGGGCAGGGGCCATGTAGAAGGGGTGGGGTTTAGTATCCTGTTTCCCCGAAAGATGCATTACATCTTATTTGTGGGGAATCTCTTATTTCTCTATCCCCTTACAGCCCCAGCCTCCTTTTGCAGCCCCCAGCCTCCTTCTGCAGCAACCAGCCTCCTTTTCCAGCCCCCAGCCTCCTTTCCCAGCCCCCAGCCTCCTCTTCCAGCCACAACCTGCTTTTTCAGCCCGCAGTCTCCTTTTTCAGCCCCCAGCCTCCTCTTTCAGCCCCCAGCCTACTCTTCCAGCCATAACCTGCTTTTCCATCCCCCAGCCTCCTCTTTAACCCCCCAGTCTCCTCTTTAACCCCCCAGTTTCCTCTTTATCCCCCCAGTCTCCTCTTTAACCCCCAGTCTCTCCTCAACTCCCAGTCTCTCTTTTAATCCCCAGCCTCCTCTTTAACCCCCCAGTCTCCTCTTTATCCCCCCAGTCTCCTCTTTAACCCCCAGTCTCCTCTTTAACCCCCCAGTCTCCTCTTTAACCCCCCAGTTTCCTTTTTTTCCCCCCAGTCTCTCCTCTTTAACCCCCAGTCTCTTTTAATCCCCAGTCTCCTCTTTAACCCCCAGTTTCCTCTTTAACCCCCCCAGTCTCTGCTTTAACCCCCAGCCTCCTCTTTAACCCCAGTCTCTCCTCTTTAACCCTCAGTCTCTCTTCTTTAACCCCCCAGTCTCTCCTCTTTAACCCCCCAGTCTCCTCTTTCAGCCTCCCCTTCCAGGCAGCCACAATCTCACACACACACAGACACACTTCGTTCACCGCCCTCCCCCCCAGCACCTGCTGCATCTCGGCCTCTCTCTTCTTTTCCTCAGAGAAGCCATCAGCCAATCACAGTGCAAAAGCCACTAGCCAATCAGGGCCCGGCTGCTGCACCGTGATTGGCTGATGGCTTCTCCTGTAGTTCTTTTCCTCAGCTAGTGAATAGAAGAGAGAGGGAACGTAATGAATGATGCAGGGGGCGGTGACATCACTCCGGGAGCCGCCGTAGAGCACACAATGTGTAGTGCTGGTCTGCGGCGCGGGCCGGCACCCAGACCCCCGCGGCCCGGTACTGGGCCACGGCCCGGTGGTTGGGGACCCCTGCTTTAAACGATTTGCAATATTTGGAGGCCCCTTTGGAGCTGTCACATCTGGGGCCCATCAGCATCAAGTTACGACACTGGACACCATTTTTTATAATTTGAGATTAACATTAAAGTATGCTTTCTAATTATCCCACAGAAACGTCACTGATTTTCTGTACTCAGTGTATTTGAAATATGGCGGCATAGAGCGCGCCGCTACTCTGATTGGTTGCCACGTTCAGCATGGCGACCAATCAGAATAGCGGCGCACGCTATGCCTCCATATTTCAAATACACTGTACTCAGTGTATTTGAAATATGGCGGCATAGAGAGAGCCGCTATTCTGATTGGTCGCCACGCTGAACGCTCCATCCTGCTCCTCCGCCTCCATCCTGCTCCTTCGGCTCCATCCTGCCCCGCTCGCTCCATCCCCCTGCCACATCCTGCCCACTCATCCTGCCCTACCCATCCTGCCCCTCAGCTCCATCCTGCCCCGCTCGCTCCATCCTGCCCCGCTCAGCTCCATCCTGCCCCCTGCTCCATCCTGCTCCCGCTGTCTTGCACCCCGGCTCCATCCTGCCCCCCCGCTGCTACTCCATCCTGCCCCGCTGCGCTCCATCCTGCCCCCCGCCTCCATCCTGCCCTCCCGTCTCCATCCTGCCCCCCCCCTCCATCCTGCCCCCTCCGGCTCCATCCTGCCCCGCTCGCTCCATCCTGCCCCGCCCTCTCCTCCCCTCCCTCAGCTGATCAGTTTCCCAGGCAACGACATGTCCTAAAGGCCTGTAGGACCTAGAAGACGGAGGAGCGGGGGCCAGGAGGAGTGGGGGGCCGCGAGTGTGGCGCCCCGCAACGAGTGCGTCACAAGGGAGTATTGCAGCCGCAATATTCTCTGACAAAGCAGTGCAATAGTTAACTCTGAGATCCAACCCAACATACAACACCTAGAACAGGGGACCAATCCTAGGTCCTGGTGGGTGGAGTGTTAGGGTAGTGTAGTAGAACACACAATAATCTAGACAGTTGAGTGAGAACAAAGGAGGAATCTAGAACCTGACAAGAGCAGACTAGAACTTGGAGAGGAGCGGGGGCTCCGCACTCCGTGCGGGCCCCTGGGCCGTCACCGGTCGGGTGTCAGCACCTGAGGCCTTAACTACCGGGATTGGGCATTTCTACACGGGTTCCCAAAAGACTCCCGTGCCCACAACTCACAGCCGGTTCACTGGTACCGAAGCTGGCAGCAGTTCACCTCTGCCACGCGAACCAGCCCCGTGGAGGAGCAGCTTTATAGGAGCACCCCACCACCAGCCAGTTTCCAGTCGTCTAACCAGCGGTGTACCCACTGAGGGACCCAAGGCTCCCCAAAGCATCCAGAACGTACATCATGGATAGGGCATTGAAGCAGCCTCCCCGTACCCGATCTGGTATTCCTGGGCGACGCTGGCAAAAGAAGGAACTAAGTAGGTAGAATGGAGGAACACTGCGGATCTCTGAGGAACACTATCACTGCTGAGTCCACCCGGTCTACTACTCAACCACTGTATACCATGTACTGCCTGCTGGTTACAGTAAAGACCCGTTGCAGAGACTATCTGTGTCCGTGTCTCCTTATGAACTGTCCGTCGTTAACTAAAGGTAACCGCAGCTGCCGCACAACATCTTGCTGCTGTCCATCCCCCGGGGGTTCCGCAGCGTCGGTAGCCCTTACCGAATCTACTCATAGGTGGTGTCACGAATCAAACAAATTAAACCCCTTTTTAATCTGTTCCCGCAAGACGTCTTCAATTTTGATCTGCACTACACCGGGCCCCACTACCGGCAGGCGCGGTCCACCCGTGACAAGGAAGGAGAAGAATCGCCTGTCTAAACCGGAGTCTGCCGGCCACGGTGAGTCAGAAAATGGCGTCACAAACAGGATACGAGCAGGCCCGTTACCCAACGGGTATATTGTGCTTAAAATGGACTTTATTGTCTACAATTGGACTTTGTTCGTCCCTAAAAGAACTTTCCCGCCTTTACACCATTGGGTCAAGATGGCGCCCAAGATGGCGCTCCCGCCACAAGAAGCCGCCACGTGAAGCCCAGGAGTGAGTCAACCCCCCCCTCATCGAGGGAGGGCCAAAGACAAAAGGCGCCAAACTCTTTGTCCGCCCTGATTGCTCGAATCAACCATGGGGGCGGACCCCAAAGACTTTTCCCACGATTGGACTACAAAAGCCCAGAGGAAATGGGAGTGTCATAGACACACCGACGGAGAGAGGAGACATCTTCACCAGCTCTACCAGGACGTCTTACCGGTTGAACGGGTGTGGTTTCCCTCCAAGAAGAATGGCCAGCATGAGACTCCAAGACCTGATGCGGGAGGTCGAGGCGGAGGCCAGAGCAGCCATCAGCCAACCGGGTCCGGATCCTGCCCTTACCATAGACGGCAGTCCCGACTTCTGGCTAGAAGCTCTACAAGACCTCCGGGTGCGGTTACTAGAGACAGTGGAATGGACGATCCGTAGCTGGAGCGCGACCCTAGGCAGACGACTACACCATGCGATGCAGCAGAGCCGACCGGGTACAGCTTCTCCAAGCCCAGACGACGTCACCAGCTTCTCGACCGCCTCACCGACGCCTACCACCTGTCCTGCTCCGTCACCAGAGCCAATAGACTGCGTCATTCCGGTGGAGGCCGCAACTCGACCCGTTCCAGCGACCAATATCGCAACCGATCCCGTTCTTGAGCCGGAGCTCATAACACGCTCCATGGAAGAACTCGATCTCTACCAGGTTCCCACTGAGGAACCCGCGACATGTTTCACCACTACAGAGACAGTCGCCTGTTTTATCCCCGTACCGGAGGCTTCCCTTGCCATTGCCGAGGCCTACCGGGTAACCGGGATTGAAACACCTTTACCTGCGGAAACAGATGAAGAGGCAGGCAGCCTGGAAGCCCTGCAGGACGTCCCTACGGAAGGATCCGCAGCACCACCGCCCTGTTGTACAATGGAACAAGCTTTAACGTCTTTCATCATCGAGCAGCCTGATGTGGTCATCGAGGAAGAGGCCGGAGAGGATGACGACGAGACCCACAGCACCGCTGAGGATTTCGACACCGGGTTCGCTTGGGGAGACAACAAGGAACTTCCTACCGGGCATACAGCTCGGGTACACTGGTCGGGTGCACTGCCGACACCTTCCCCTGTGCCGTTCCACCGGGTTCCAATACAGACAGCCCGCCAAGTTCAAGCTTCCCGCCAAACCACCAGCTCCATTACTCATCTTTACACCCCGAGCCGTAACGACGGAGATGTACGCCAGAGACGACGAGAGGAGTGGCAAGCCCGAGAACGCGCCAACATGGAGGCCCGTGCCGAGGCTCGCCGCCAGCCGCCGCTGCCTGATGAACTCCGCCGTGAAGGTAGAATTTCCACCTTTAACTTAAATACCGGGTGGGGGTTCGCTTGGGAGGTGGGTTTGAATGAGGAGGTGTTTGTGGGGCGCCGGGACGTTGAGTCCAACTTGCCAAGAGGACATCCCGATCGCGACCTATACCGGGGCGATATTATCACCTACGAGCGCTATGCTTGTGCAGATGGGTGGGTCGCTATCCGGGTGCGCCATCACCCTCAGAGCCAGTGACTTTAAAACTTGAACTTCCTCAATGACTCTGTTCCCGTTAATCATTGACTGTGTGATCTTGCGGCTACAGCCTGGACTCTAGTTTAAAGTACAGCCGACCGCATGCCGGGTACGCACAAAGTGATTACCTGTTTCTTTGCTTATGTCACCAAAGCATACCTTTACATGTTTTCTATTTTAATAAAAGTGTGTCATATATGTATAAAAATGCAAAAACCTCTGTAATGTGAGTAGTTTGACGCTTGGGGACAAGCTGATTTAACCAAGGGGGAGTGTGGCGCCCCGCAACGAGTGCGTCACAAGGGAGTATTGCAGCCGCAATATTCTCTGACAAAGCAGTGCAATAGTTAACTCTGAGATCCAACCCAACATACAACACCTAGAACAGGGGACCAATCCTAGGTCCTGGTGGGTGGAGTGTTAGGGTAGTGTAGTAGAACACACAATAATCTAGACAGTTGAGTGAGAACAAAGGAGGAATCTAGAACCTGACAAGAGCAGACTAGAACTTGGAGAGGAGCGGGGGCTCCGCACTCCGTGCGGGCCCCTGGGCCGTCACCGGTCGGGTGTCAGCACCTGAGGCCTTAACTACCGGGATTGGGCATTTCTACACGGGTTCCCAAAAGACTCCCGTGCCCACAACTCACAGCCGGTTCACTGGTACCGAAGCTGGCAGCAGTTCACCTCTGCCACGCGAACCAGCCCCGTGGAGGAGCAGCTTTATAGGAGCACCCCACCACCAGCCAGTTTCCAGTCGTCTAACCAGCGGTGTACCCACTGAGGGACCCAAGGCTCCCCAAAGCATCCAGAACGTACATCATGGATAGGGCATTGAAGCAGCCTCCCCGTACCCGATCTGGTATTCCTGGGCGACGCTGGCAAAAGAAGGAACTAAGTAGGTAGAATGGAGGAACACTGCGGATCTCTGAGGAACACTATCACTGCTGAGTCCACCCGGTCTACTACTCAACCACTGTATACCATGTACTGCCTGCTGGTTACAGTAAAGACCCGTTGCAGAGACTATCTGTGTCCGTGTCTCCTTATGAACTGTCCGTCGTTAACTAAAGGTAACCGCAGCTGCCGCACAACATCTTGCTGCTGTCCATCCCCCGGGGGTTCCGCAGCGTCGGTAGCCCTTACCGAATCTACTCATAGGTGGCGTCACGAATCAAACAAATTAAACCCCTTTTTAATCTGTTCCCGCAAGACGTCTTCAATTTTGATCTGCACTACACCGGGCCCCACTACCGGCAGGCACGGTCCACCCGTGACAAGGAAGGAGAAGAATCGCCTGTCTAAACCGGAGTCTGCCGGCCACGGTGAGTCACGGGGAGCGGAGTATCGCCATATACCATAGTGCTGCTATACATGTACTATAATGTACCGCCATGTACCATAGCGCTGCTATACATGTTCTGTAATGTACCACCTTATACCATAGCACTGCTATACATGTACTGTAATGTACAGCCCTATACTATAGTGCTGCTATACATGTACTGTAATGTACCGCCATATACCATAGCGCTGCTATACATGTACTGTAATGTACCACCATATACTATAGTGCTGCTACACATGTACTGTAATGTACCGCCATATACCATAGCACTGCTATACATGTAATGTAATGTATCGCCATATACCATAGCGCTGTTATACATGTAATGTAATGTACCGCCACATACTATAGTGCTGCTATACATGTGCTGTAATGTACCACCATATACCATAGCGCTGCTATATATGTAATGTACTGCCATATACCATAGCGCTGCTATACATGTAATGTAATGTACCACCATATACCATAGCGCTGCTATACATGGTTCACTCACGTTGACTGAACAAGTTCTGTCAGTCACAGTATGTCAACTACATAGATATTCTAGAATACCCGATGCGTTAGAATCGGGCCACCATCTAGTCTACTATATAATCGCCTTATCGTGTCCGTCTGTCTCTCTGTAACGGAAATCCCGGCAGGTTGCAACCAATCAGCGACGCAGGATTTCCTTTTCACACAAACAAACAGGCGCACTCCGGCCACAAGAGCCAGATCTGGCCGCAGAGCTCGGGACCGGATAGCGGAGAACTGGAGACTGGGGGAACCGAGCACCTGGGGGACAGGACCGCATGCCCAGGGCACCCGAAACCGCTAACAGCCGTCCTCTGGTGATGTGCTACACACCGACACTGCTGCACACCGACACTGCTGCACACTGACACTGCTGCACACTGACACTGCTGCACACCGACAGTGCTGCACACCGACAGTGCTGCGCACCGACAGCGCTGAACACCGACACCGCTGAACACTGACACCGCTGTAGGTATCTACTATATAATCATCTAATTCTGTTTGTCTGTAACACAAATACCACGTCACTGATTGGTCGCGCCAGCCGTCCACCACCAATCAGCGACAGGCACAGTCTGGCCTTGAAATGTCGTCGGATTTGAACCACCCTTCGCTGATTGGTCGCGGCCGGCCGGGTGGGACCAATCAGCGATATTGCCGTGGGATTTAAACCCAGCTTCACATTACATTATTCTTAAATCTTCATACATAAAATACATACATAATCTAGAATACCCCATGCGTTAGAATGGGGCCACCATCTAGTACAGCTATAACCATCCATAGTGGCCCAGACAGTACTACTACTATTTTTACTACTGCTGCTACTACTACTACTATGACCACCACCAGCATTACTTCTACTACCCTGTTTCCCAGAAAATAAGACAGTGTCTTATATTAATTTATGGTCCCAAACAAGTGCTAGGTCTTTTTTATTTTTTTAAAACGTAATTTTCATTGGCATTTTCTATTTTCCAGGAAACAACATTAGACACATTGAATCGTTGAACCTGTGCATCCAAGAACTATCTAATTAACAGTAAATAATGGACTCCCAACTCCCTCCCTCCCCCCCCCGTTCATATCTACGAAAAGAAAAGAGAGGAGATAAATCATGAATGAAATAAAAGTTAGCATAATAATCCACATAATCCAGAATCACCTTGGCATGTAGCCTAACCCCTCCTCAGAGCCGAGTATATTCTTACGCTTTTAACGTCCCCAAGGAACCCTGCAGGTCTTCCAGATTGTACCAGGTTGAATTTCTAAATGGGTATACAATGAGCTTAATATCTTCATTGAGGAGTTGTGCCATGATAAACTTCCTTCAGTTTTTGAAAAAATTTCCCGTCTTGTTTCCCATATCTCTCTCCGCCTCTAACCGCTCCCAACTCATCACCCTTGTCAGTTCCGTCACCACGTCCTGCAATTGCGGGGGAGATGATAACAACCATCGTCTCAAAATCAATTTCTTAGTTGTCATTGTCAAGAGGTGGAGTAGTCGTGAATCCTCTTTTTGCATTTGTAATTGACGCATATCATAAAAGATCCAGATAGCTGAATGTCGTGGGACGTCTAGGTCTAGAATATCTCCATTCTGTTATTGAACATGCATCCACAACTGTTCTATCTCGCTACATTCCCAGAGTCCATGGAATAAATCAGTTTTTGGTATCTGACATTTTGGGCAATGAGTCAATCTGTCTGGCCTGTCTTGTCGCATTGGCAAAGTAAATCCCAGAATAGCTCTGTGTAAGATTCTGAACTGTGAATCCCTCCACCTCTCATCTACCACGTTATCTCCAAACTGTTTCCAGCCTGTCAAAATAGTGTCCTCTATTCTAGAATCATGTAGTCACTTCTCCCATCCCTCAAATAATCTATTTTTCCCTCTCAGGAGTAGATGGTTCCTTAGAACTTGATAGATTGATGATATTGTAGTGATTGACAAGTCAAGCGACATTACAGCGTCCCATTCAGTCTTGCCATATTCCGGTCTTAATTATTTAATAGGTTCATAATATGACTCCGTAGTTGACAATATTGGAGCCGTTGTGTCTCAGGCAAGCTATACCTTTTCATCAACTCATGCCATGTCGACCACCTCACGTCTGAGACATGGAAAAGATCCTTAGTACAACATATACCCCTCTCTTTCCATGTTAAGAAAAGTGAGTTTTCCCTACCCAAGGGGAAAGCTGGATGGCTCCATAGATCTAAGTGTTTTGAGATTCTCCAAGATAGCCACATCCTCTTACAGATGGCTTTCCAGGCGGCTACCGTGGCCCTAAACACCATTGCTGACTTAAGCAATCGAGGCATCTGCGGACCTGGCATATGAAGCACCGAGGCCAGGCTCCATGGGTGGCTCTTTGTTTCTAAAACAAAATCGGAGAATTTGCTTGTCCCTCTGGTCCAATCTAGGATATGTCTAGAGAGACATGCCAGATTGTATCCTCTTACATTCGGGAAATTCAGGTCTCCCTCCATCTTTGGTCGCATCAGAGTACCTAACCGTATCCTGGGCTTTCTAACCCTCCAAAGAAATCTGGTGAACAGTGAGTTCAGTCTTACAATGTTGACATGTTTTAGAAGCAGAGGCAGGGTCTGGAGGGGATATAGCAGTCTAGCAAAACTGACCATTTTGACCAGGTGGCACCGTCCCAAGAGAGATAAAGAAAGAGCCTCCCATCTCTTCAATTCTTTTTCTATTTTGGATATCAAGTGGTCATAGTTGAGGTGATATATACGACCTCCCGACCTAGCAATATAAATTCCCAAATATTTCAAATGGTCACTAGCCACGGGGATGCCTAAGAAGTTCGTTGGTGATGTTGGACGATTATGGTGTGGGCCTCTCTCCTTCAAAAATAGGATCTCACATTTCGATTTATTAAGCTTAAATCTTGAAAATTTCCCGTGCTCCTCCAGCTTTTCCAGCACCCTCGGCAGATCTCTACAAGGGTTATCTAGATATAAAACTATATCGTCAGCAAAAAGGCTAACTTGCAGTTCCTGTCTACCCAGCTGTAGACCCTTAAATAATGTGCCCGAGGCCAGAAGTCTGGATAACGGTTCTATCGCTAAATTAAAAAGAAGAGGTGATAAGGGGCAACCCTTTTGCGTTCCCCTCCACAGTGGAAAAATATCGGACAGGAAACCTGGCATACTAATCCTCGCTTTGGGATTGGAATACAGTCTCTGTAAAAATCTCCGCATTGGTCCCACTAGCCCTATTTCATCCAACACCCGATCCAACCATGACCACCGAACGTTATCAAACGCTTTTTCTGCGTCTAGGGTGATCATAGCCGGATCGGGTCCCTCCCGACTCCTGTCCATTCTGACCACATCCACTGCCAGTAGTGCGCGTCGTATGTTGCTCACAGCGGATTGACTGTTCACGAATCCCGCTTGTTGAACTCCCAATTATTTTAGGCAGAATCTCGGCCAATCTATTAGCTAATATCTTGGAAGCGAGTTTCAGATCAAGATTAATCAGTGATATGGGTCGGTAGTTGGCCGGATTCTCGAAACTCTTATCCCCTTTAGGAATCAATTTGATATATGCCAGGTTCATATGGTCCGATAAGGGCTTCCCCTCTAATATCCCATTAAATACTCTAGTTAGGCATGGCGCCACCCAGTCTTTTAAAGTCTTAAAAGAAACCACCACTGAACCCGTCAGGGCCCAGGGCCTTGGTATTGTTCAAGTGTCCAATAGCCTCCATCACTTCACCCTCTGTGATTTTAGAATTCAAACACTCGACATCGCCCGCAGACAATCTTTCCATGCCGGCCTCTCTTAGCCAGTTATCGCCATTCTCCTCCGCCTCCGTAGAGGAGTTGTATAAAGTAGCATAAAAGTTGCGTAGTGTGTCCACCAACTTTCGTGGGTCAGAGGTTAGTTTACCCCCAGCATCTAGCAGCTTGGTGATTGGTTTGGAATGAGATTTACCCCTGGCCAAGTTTGCTAAAATGTTCCCTGCCTTATCCCCATCTCGATATAGTTTCCGCTCCCACTCTGACCGGTAGAAACTCTCCCTCAACTCTGTCCAGTCATCAAAGTTCTTTTTGTGGGTAAGCCACTGCTCCTTGTTATGTTGATTGGGGCAATTCTTGAACTCCGTATATGACTTCCTAACCTCGTCACTATATTTCAGAAATAAAGTTGCAGTTTTCTTCTTATACGTTGCGGTATATGCCAGTATCCTACCCCGCATAACTGCTTTGACAGTCTCCCAGAACAGTCTGGGGTTATCTTGATGGGAGGCATTATCTGTGGCATGTATCGACCACCATTCATTCAACAGTTTGTGAAAGTTAGTATCGTCTTGCAGATATGTTGGGAACCTCCACAGCCAATCAGTACCTCTAGGATATCTGTCCAACAATTCAAATCCAACAGGGCTATGATCCGAGATCAGCATGTCACATATCTCTATGTCCTTAGCCACCTGGAGAATCTTGTTTCCCACCAAAAATATGTCGATCTGCAACCAAGCCCCGTGTGGGTGGGAATAATGAGTAAACTCTCTCTCCATCAGGTGTCTAATTCTCCATACATCATAAAGACCCACATGTTTCGTAAAAGGCTGAAGGCCTGCGACATCAGGTCTCCCTCTCTCCTCTGACGTTTCCGTGAGGTCTCTTGTACCCCCAACCCTTCTGTCTTCATCTCTGGACATGGTGGAATTAAAGTCTCCCCCCAGAATAAGATTCTGCTTATCGTACAGGAGCAAGTTATCATGTAAAGAGGAGAAAAATGCCTTTTGATCAGCATTTGGTGTATAGATGTTACGTATGTGTACAACGGTGCCATTAAGTTCTGCAAGTATACTCACATGCCTACCCTCATCATCATGGTCACTGTAGATAATTTTAATTGGGAGGGACTTATTTATCAGAATGATAACTTCAGCTTTCCTCCCTTTTGCTCCTGAGCCATACACGGTTCCCACCCACATACAATGCATTCTGAATAGCTCATCTTGATGGAGATGGGTTTCCTGCAATAGTACCACATCACCCTTCAGTTTTTTAGATGTCTCAGTATCATTGATCTTTTACCAGGAGATCTCAACCCCTTAACATTCCAAGTCAGAATATTAACCATTGTGGAACAGTGGCGGAGTTGGAATTGCATGGTCCTCTCTCTCCTTTAGCAGCAATTTGTATAGTCATGAGAAAAGAAAATCTCCTCCCTCCCAACAAACCAACAATTAAAACCCAGTCATGTAACATAAATTCTGACCTAACCAGCTGTCCCCAACAATTAAAATCCCACCACCCAACCCAATAGTTACCCTAAACCCCATTTTCTGTTGACCACAACCTCCCTCCCATCAACATTAGAAAACAATGCACTTCCATATCTCCGATGGTGCCCAAAAACCTTACGTCTTGTCCCCTCGGCCCTGTGAAAACATTAACCGAGCCTCAGAGTACAACCATGACCGAAGGCAAAAGGTGGAAGCATCACAGTCTTAAACATAACTTCACCCATTCGTCCCCCCACCATCCCATTCAGGAAGAAGGACCTAAAAACCAAATATAAGACAAAGGAAAAATGGAGAAAAAGGAGAAGAAACGGATAAAAGGAGAGAGAGAGATTTAAAAAAATAAAATAAAATAAAAATGGGGGGGGTAGGGGAAAGCGAGGAGGGGCGAAGGGGAAGGAACACAACACATGAGTCCAAGACCTTCTTTCAATCAATCAGGTAGATTGCTGGTCATCCAAAGATTAGAATGGGGATAGTGCCCACCGACCCGTGTCGTCCGGGGGATGTCCTCTTTGTTGCCACCTCGACGTCCACTTCTGGTGCCTCAGTCCTGTTGTTCGGGGTCATCCTGTCCAGTTGCCGGCGCGAGCGGCACCTCTATGAGCACCGCTTCTCTAGACAGTGCAATGGAGGACGGTGAGGCTGGAATGTCTCTTTCAGGTCTTGGCGATTGTCTGGCACTGGTGGTGAACCTCCTCAAAGCCTCCTGAGCATCTCTGAAGTACAATGGGGGATGTCTGCCGTCGGATACTCTAAGTGTCGCCGGATAAAGTAACTGGAACGGAACATTGCGTTTGTGTAGAGTACTGCATATTTCATTAAACTGCTACCTTTTTCTCGACACTTCTGGGGAGTAATCATTGAAGATGATCTCATTGTGTCCTCTGATGAATAGGCAAATAGAGTCTGTGGAGCCTCGTTTAGGATTCTCAACACAGTACTATCCAGATATCCTAGGAATTCACTGTGTTGAGCTCTTTAGCCAGCTGCCCGCAGTGTTTTCTTGGACTGGTTTTCCTGAGATCAGTGAATACTTTGTGTCTCTGATGAATAGGGGCTGTCTCCTCTTCCGGAAGGTCTGCAATATCCTTACTTTATCCTTAAAATCCAGATAACGTGCTATAGACTGACGCAGTTTCTGAGGCACCTCTTCCCCTCACTACCCCTATTCCCCTGGTCCTTGATCGTGACAATGCGTCAAGGGGGGGACCCAACTGGTGAGCCCTCTCCACTCTGCAAAGAACATTTATGTCCTGGGCGGCTGGTATCTCTGTCTCAAAGATGTCATTAAGGTAGGCATAAGGGATATTCTCAGGGAGACCCAAGTTATTTCGTATCGATCTGTTTTCCAAATTGTCGACTTTCTCCCTCATCCATCTCGAGATGCGTGCCGCCTCCAGTTCGTTTTCCAGTTGAGATATCCTGGCCTCCGCATCACAGAGGCGTTGTTCCACCTCTTCTAATCTTTTATCATGTTGTGTCAGTTCCTCTTTAATTGCCACCATAGATGTCTTTATGGTGTCCCTCACTATGGTCTGGAGACTGTCAGACAAATAGCTTTTGAGATCTTTAGCCATAGCTGCAAATATTGCAGCGAAGTCTGGTGGTATAGCTGGGTCCCCCTCCTCAGGCCATGCCCCCCAGGTTTCCCCCGTACCCTGCATACAGGTAGCTGTGTCCTCCACCTCTCTCCCTTGCACTATACGAGGTTGGGGGGCCTGGGGAGTCTTATCCTTTCTCTTCATCGTGCCCGCCATATTCAGTGAGCTGGCACTTCCCGGTAGAGCCCCTGTCTCGCCTGATGTGTGGCTACTGCTCCACAGCCACAGGTATATTGACCTCCACCTAGAAGCCCTCAGAAGCAGGTGATCGCTTCAGCGTCGGTGGTTCTGTAGCGCAGGTTCCCACTCTGGCGTTTTGCAGTCCTTGTGAGGGAGGAGGGTTATGTCGGCAGGTAATGACGGTGGGGCTGCGCGTGTCTCACAGCCACTCAGCATCGGCGCGGGAGCTGCAAGCTCAGGAAAGCTCCCGCTGCCTCTCACCCCCAGCGCAGTCAGAAAATACTGGGTGGCGGGGTGTTATTGCGGGTGTTCGGCCGAGGGTAACCGGAGCTGCTCACCTCCATGGCGCTCCCATCAGGGCCGGATGTCCTGCGCTAGGTCTTATTTTCAGGGGATGTCTTATATTTCCATGAAGAAGAATTCACAATCATTGTTGAACAAACAAAATGAACATCATCCCATTGCATCCCCCAATACAGCACCCCCATCATCCCATTGCAGCCCCCATCATCCCATTACAGCCCCCATCATCCCATTACAGCCCTCATCATCAAATTGCAGCCCCATCATCCCATTGCAGCGCCCAATACAGCACGCCCATCATCCCATTGCAGCACCCAATACAGCACGCCCATCATCCCATTGCAGCCCCATCATCCCATTATAGCCCCCATCACCCCATTACAACCTCCAATACAGCACCATTACAGTCCCCATCCCCCCATTACAACCCCCAATACAGCACCACCATCATCCCATTACAGCTCCATCATCCCATTACAGCCCTCATTATACCATTACAGCCCCCATCATCCCATTGAAGGTCCAATCATCCCATTACAGCCCACATTATCCCATTATAGCCCCATCATCCCATTGCTGCCCCCAATACAGTACCCACATCACCCCATTGCATCCGCCATAATCTCATTGCAGCCGCCATCAGCCCCCATCATCCCATTACAGCCCCCATCATCCCATTGCAGCCCCCATCATCCCATTACAGCCCCCATCATCAAATTGCAGCACCCATCATCCCATTGCAGTCCCAAATACAGCACATCCATCATCCCATTGCAGCCCCATCATCCCATTGCAGCCTCCATCATCCCATTACAGATCCCATCATCCCATTGCAGCCTCCATCATCCCATTACAGATCCCATCATCCCATTGCAGCCTCCATCATCCCATTACAGCCACCATCATCAAATTGCAGCCCACATCATTCCATTGCAGCCCCCAAAACAGAACCACCATCATCCCATTACAGCCCCATCATCCCATTAAATCCCTCATTATCCCATTACAGCCACCATCATCCCATTGCAGCCCCCATCATGCCATTACAGCCCGCATCATCCCGTTATAGCCCCATCATCCCATTACAGCACCTATTATCCCATTGCAACCCCCATCATCCCATTACAGTCCTATCATCCCATTACAGCCCCCATCATCCTATTACAGCCCCCCATCATCCCATTGCAACCCCATCATCCCATTACAGCCCCCATCATCCCATTACAGCCCCATCATCCCATTGCAGCCCCCAATACAGCACCTTCATCATCCCATTGCAGCCCGCATCATCCAATTGCAAACCCCATCATCCCATTACAGCCCCATCATTCGATTACAGCCCCCATCATCCCATTGCAGCCATTATTGCATTAAAGTCCCCATCATCCTATTACAGCCCCCAATACAGCACCACCATCAACAAATTGCAGTATTGTACCTGCAAAAAAAAGCACACACACGCACACCTTTTTTTATGGTACAAGTCCTCTGCGGTCTGTGCTGTGTTCTCCCACTGCCGTAGATGTAAGCCAATCAGAGTCCAGCAGCAACTGTGTGTCAATCAGAGGCCAGCAGCTGTGGGCCAATCAGAGCCCAGCAGCTGTGTGCCAATCAGAGGAAAGCAGCTGATGTTGGCGCATGGCCTCTGATTGGCCGGCGGTTGCTGCTGGCCTCTGATTGGCCCGCGGCTGCTGGCCTCTGACATTCACACGGCTGCTGCTTATGGACTCTGATTGGCACACGGCTGCTGGCGTCTGATTGGCACATGGCTGTTGCTGCTGGCGTCTGATTGGCACGCGACTGCTGGATTCTGATTGGCGCGTGGCTGCTGGCCTCTGGCGCGCGGCTGCTGGCATCTGATTACCGTATATCTACAGCAGCTGAGGCAGAGCAGCGCTCTGAATACAGCCGAGGGCGCTGGACAACAACGGTGGTCGGGCAGGTGATGACTCATAACAGCTTGCAAGTCTTCTGATCAGTGGCATGCTGGCTCCAAATAATAGGTATTTCTTATTTTCAGGGGATGCTTTATATTTAGAAGCATACTAAACCCCCCTCAGTATGTCTTATTTTCAGGGGATGTCTTATATTTCCATGAAGAAGAATTCACAATCATTGTTGAACAAACAAAATGAACATCATCCCATTGCATCCCCCAATACAGCACCCCCATCATCCCATTGCAGCCCCCATCATCCCATTACAGCCCCCATCATCCCATTACAGCCCTCATCATCAAATTGCAGCCCCATCATCCCATTGCAGCGCCCAATACAGCACGCCCATCATCCCATTGCAGCACCCAATACAGCACGCCCATCATCCCATTGCAGCCCCATCATCCCATTATAGCCCCCATCACCCCATTACAACCTCCAATACAGCACCATTACAGTCCCCATCACCCCATTACAACCCCAATACAGCACCACCATCATCCCATTACAGCTCCATCATCCCATTACAGCCCTCATTATACCATTACAGCCCCCATCATCCCATTGAAGGTCCAATCATCCATTACAGCCCACATTATCCCATTATAGCCCCATCATCCCATTGCTGCCCCCAATACAGTACCCACATCACCCCATTGCATCCGCCATAATCTCATTGCAGCCGCCATCAGCCCCCATCATCCCATTACAGCCCCCATCATCCCATTGCAGCCCCCATCATCCCATTACAGCCCCCATCATCAAATTGCAGCACCCATCATCCCATTGCAGTCCCAAATACAGCACATCCATCATCCCATTGCAGCCCCATCATCCCATTGCAGCCTCCATCATCCCATTACAGATCCCATCATCCCATTGCAGCCTCCATCATCCCATTACAGCCCCCATCATCAAATTGCAGCCCACATCATCCCATTGCAGCCCCCAAAACAGAACCACCATCATCCCATTACAGCCCCATCATCCCATTAAATCCCTCATTATCCCATTACAGCCACCATCATCCCATTGCAGCCCCCATCATGCCATTACAGCCCGCATCATCCCGTTATAACCCCATCATCCCACTACAGCACCTATTATCCCATTGCAACCCCCATCATCCCATTACAGTCCTATCATCCCATTACAGCCCCATCATCCTATTACAGCCCCCCATCATCCCATTGCAACCCCATCATCCCATTACAGCCCCCATCATCCCATTACAGCCCCATCATCCCATTGCAGCCCCCAATACAGCACCTTCATCATCCCATTGCAGCCCGCATCATCCAATTGCAAACCCCATCATCCCATTACAGCCCCCATCATTCGATTACAGCCCCCATCATCCCATTGCAGCCATTATTGCATTAAAGTCCCCATCATCCTATTACAGCCCCCAATACAGCACCACCATCAACCAATTGCAGTATTGTACCTGCAAAAAAAAGCACACACACGCACACCTTTTTTTATGGTACAAGTCCTCTGCGGTCTGTGCTGTGTTCTCCCACTGCCGTAGATGTAAGCCAATCAGAGTCCAGCAGCAACTGTGTGTCAATCAGAGGCCAGCAGCCGTGGGCCAATCAGAGCCCAGCAGCCGTGTGCCAATCAGAGGAAAGCAGCTGATGTTAGCGCATGGCCTCTGATTGGCCGGCGGTTGCTGCTGGCCTCTGATTGGCCCGCGGCTGCTGGCCTCTGACATTCACACGGCTGCTGCTTATGGACTCTGATTGGCACACGGCTGCTGGCGTCTGATTGGCACATGGCTGTTGCTGATGGACTCTGATTGGCACGCGACTGCTGGATTCTGATTGGCGCGTGGCTGCTGGCCTCTGGCGCGCGGCTGCTGGCATCTGATTACCGTATATCTACAGCAGCTGAGGCAGAGCAGCGCTCTGAATACAGCCGAGGGCGCTGGACAACAATGGTGGTCGGGCAGGTGATGACTCATAACAGCTTGCAAGTCTTCTGATCTGTGGCATGCTGGCTCCAAATAATAGGTATTTCTTATTTTCAGGGGATGCTTTATATTTAGAAGCATACTAAACCCCCCTCAGTATGTCTTATTTTCAGGGGGCGCCATATTTTCGGGGAAAAACGGTACTACTTCTACTACAACTACCACCACTACTTCGACTACTACTTTTACTACAACTGCTACCACCAAAACTACCATCACTACTACGTATATTAATTTGAAGTTTTGCTTAGAAAATTATCTTATTACCTTGTTTTCTTGCCCGTTTTACATAATATATTTGTAGCAATTATGTATTTATGGGGGTTAACCAGAATCTATCATTGATGGGCCCAAGTCCAGAACTTCCCCAGGGGCTAAGAGGACTCTAGTTATGTCACTGTATTTAAACATTATTTAGCCATTTTTTTTGTACCTAAACCAGCTACGATTCCTCCTGCATAGTACAAGGATCTGCAGCTATGCCAAATAAAAATAACATAAAAAGTTATGGCTGCTGAAGACTGGACAGATATGTGTGATATTAATGTGTTGTTGCTAAATCCACTTTTTATATCTTACTCACAACATACCGTGTTTCCCCAATAGTAAGGCCCCCACGATTGTAAGGCCGCCTAGGGGTAAAGGGGGGGCCTGCTAATGTAAGGCCTCCCCCGATTATAAGGCCTTACAACCGGGGGGCCAATGTAAGGCCCCTAGCGGAGGGGGGGGGGAGCGGGAGCGGGTCGCACGTCACGTGCGCCCGCTCATTACATATGCACTGCATCCCCCTGTCAATCAGCGACAGGGGGAGCAGTGCATTATACTGTATATATGGGCCCCCTATTGCTGGCACACTACCCCCCTGTTCTGAGGCCCCCACCGATGCTGCTGCTGCAGAGATCTTACCCTCCAGGGTCTTCTTGCAGCAGCCAGCGCGTCCGTCCTCTGTCCTCGGCTGTCTTCCGGATCATGTGACCAGCCGGTCGCAGTCGCGATGACGTCATGCGCTGCAACGGGTCACATGATCCGGAAGACAGCCGAGGACAGAGGACGGACGCGCTGGCTGCTGCAAGAAGACCCTGGAGGGTAAGATCTCTGCAGCAGCAGCAGCGGTGGGGGCCTCATAACAGGGGGAAGTGTGCCAGCAATAGGGGGCCCATATATACAGTATAATGCACTGCTCCCCCTGTCGCTGATTGACAGGGGGATGCAGTGCATATGTAATGAGCGGGCGCACGTGACGTGCGACCTGCTCCCGCAGTGTCCCAGCAGTAGGGGGCCTGTAGGCCACACTGCTGGGGCACCCAATGTAAGGCCCCCCCCGAAAGTAAGACCGGGGGCCACTTTTGGCCCCCCAAAAAATGTAAGACAGGGTCTTACTTTCGGGGAAACACGGTAGATCATGTAAAATGTATTACTGATATCACAAATGTGTTTTTCTATTAATATTAATCTGTAATAAATGTCCATGAATAAAGCATTTGCTTTATGTGTCATTGTGATGTTTTTTTTCATAACTTACCGGTATCGCATGTTTCAGGTGCACATAATATTACAATTATTAGAAATGCTGTTAAAAATATAATAAAAAGTTACAGATATAAAAATATGCAAAGAGGTTACATTTTTATTATATTATTTTTTATGTATGTGCTATTGAATTACAGATATCACAGTAAAAGAAAGCTAACTGCAATATACGGTTTATCCATCAGGTGGCTCCACTGTACCATACATTTTCCAGCTTAGTCACAATCCCCAGGTAAAGACTTGCAGTTTTCTGTCAAATGGAAACAATATTTTTCATTTATTTTACTCATGTTCATTATAAAAATCTGACGATAAATCTCAGCCTCTCCTTCCTCTAAAGCAAACTGCACTGACTTGTACTGAATGTAGAAATGTAAAGCAAAAATAACTCCACAATTCAGCAAAATAGTAATGAAACATTGGAGTTTCAGTGGACAGCAAGTGCTGAAGTCAATTATTGTAATGATAGTATATTTGTAACTAACTTAATTTATTTTCCTTCTTATTAAAAAAATAAAATAAATAATATTATTAATTAACTTTATATAGTGCCAGCACTTTACAGAGGGGACATATACAAACAATATGAGACAATACATAGTGACAAAAATTAAAAAAGCATGAGGAGTGAGAGCTCTGCTCACAAAGTTACAATCTATGAGGAAATAGGGGAGGCACAAAAGGTAAATGGTAAAAAGTGCCGTCATATATGGTCCAGCCATCAATATAATAAATAGGGGATTCACGTAACGCTGCATGAACCAGTCACCGGTCGGGATCTGTACAAGTACAGATAAAGTGCTATATTATGCATGGGGGGTGCAGACAGATGACCGAAGAGGACGGATTTGGAAAAGGGCAGAATTAGATAAGTTAGACAAGTGAGGTGAGGTGATAGGCCAATCTAAGGAGATGTTTTTTTTTAACGCTCGCTTAAAACTATGGGTATTTGAAATTAATTGAATTGTTCTTAGTAACCCATTCCAGAGAATTGGTGCATCTCGTGAGAAATCCTGGAGACAGGAGTGGGAGGTTCGGATTGTAGTGATGTCAGTCTTAGGTCACTTGCAGAGCGGAGGACACGTGTAGGGCGATAGACAGAGATGAGGGAGTAGATGTAGGGCGGTGCAGAACTGTGGAGGGCTTTGTGGGTCAGAGTGATAATTTTATATTTTATATTGTATTCTATAGCGGATTGGCAACCAGTGCAATGACTGCCCCAGGATAGAAGCATTGGTGAAGCGGTTGGAGAGGAATATGATCCTGGCTGCTGCATTGAGGATGGATAGGAGAGGAGAGATTATAGTAAGAGGGAGACCGATTAATAGAGAATTGCAGTAATCCAGGCGAGAATGAATAAGGCCAACAGAGTTTTTACAGTCAACAGTAAGAAAAGGTCAAATTCTAGATATATTTTTGGGGTGTAGGTGACACGAGCGAGTGAGTGACCGGATGTGGGGGTGAAGGAGAGATAAATTAAGCAGAAATATGAGGGATTATATGGAAAACAATCACAATTTCTTTTTGATCATTTTTACATGTAAAACCCTACAACCCTAAATAAAAACCAGGTCCACGATGTCTTCCCACCCAGTGCCCTGACAGGTCTTTGCATATATGCCCACATGTGCAGAGACTTGTTAGTCACTGTCAGTGGGTATACAGCAAATCTCAGTCCTTGGCATCTATTAAAGTATATTTTTCTCTGAAAAGTTGCAGAATTCAGAGGAATAATACACACACTACAGTTTAGGCAGCATTTATCAGCTGTTAGGCCCTCTTTAATAATATTGATTGCATGTTTGGGATCACTGTCTTGCTATATAATACATTTGGATCCACTGAGATGTCTCCCTGATGGTATTGAATGATAGATAAATATCTGCTTGTATGTCTCAACAATGATCACTCTTGACCAAATCCCCAATTTCATTTGCTGAAATGTATCCCTAAACTTGCAAGGAACCTCCACCAATCTTCATTGTCTATTTATTTTTTATATATAGCACTATACTTTTGCATAGCACTTTAAAGACATTATGATGACTTTTCCCATTGGTGGCTTGCTATCAGAGTTCCCTACCAGTATGTCTTGGAGTGTGCTTTAAAACCGAGTACCCAGGGAGATGCACACAAACACACTACAGTGCAAAGCATTGAGTCTCTGGGCAGCTCCACTGTTACCTGCACATACTCATTATTGAACCACTTTCCAGCCTCTTTGTGAGCAAACTACCTTCTATTATAAACAGATATTTGAAATTTTGGCTCAAAAGATCAGAGCACTTGCTTGCATTTTTCTGCATCATTTTTCCTGTGCTTTAATGCCTAGTTCAAATTCTTGGCTTTGTTTCCATGTTAAAGATCACTTTGAGTTAGGCTAGGGTCGCACTTGAGAGGTTGCATTCATCCATTTACTGGATGCATTAATGGATCGAGTATTATAAGTTGCCATTTTCATGTCATTTTTGCCTCAGTTAATGTTTGCGTTAACGCTAGGTACATTTGTGTTCCTAACGTTAACACTACCGTTAACGCATGCATTGCCCATAGGTTCCCATGTTAAAAAAAGGCATGCATTTTTGAAAATGCACCAAAAAACGTTGCAGGCAATGTTTTTACCGGGTGTGGAAAAAACGCAATCCGTGAAACGGATTGCACTTTGGCATTGCGTTTTTTGATTGGAGTGTATGGGTGCGTTAACGGATCCTTTTTCAAGATTTCACCATGTCTAAAACTGGATCCAGTTACTGGATGCATGACACAAGTGTGGCCCTAGCCTTAGACTTTGCAGACAGTAGATGGCTTTAGCTGGATAACATTGGTTGTTGCCAGTTCTGAGATGATGGCATTGCTGGACATCTGATTTAAAAGGGAATTAACTTGATGTGTTATTAATCTCTTGCACTAAGGCTGTGGTCACAGTACCATTTTTCACATGCATTTTTGGAGACCTGCGTTTTCAAAAACGCATGTAAAAAACGCACCCATAGGCCCCCATGTTAAAAAACGCATGCCCTAATAGCCAAAAAGCATGTGTGACTGTCCCATGCGTTTTTGGAGCATATCCAAAAACGCATGCGTTTTGTAGAAAACGCATGCGTTTTTGTAGAAAACGCATGCGTTTTTATAACATGGGTTCCTATGGAAAACGCATGCAAAAACGCATGTACAGTTAGCACCTTTTAGTGCCATTCAAAAACGCATGCGTTTCCCATAGGAGCCCATGTTAAAAAAACGCATGCGTTTTTCCGGAAACGCATGCGTTTTTTTTAACATGGGCTCCTATGGGAAACGCATGCGTTTTTGAATGGCACTAAAAGGTGCTAACTGTACATGCGTTTTTGCATGCGTTTTCCATAGGAACCCATGTTATAAAAACGCATGCGTTTTCTACAAAAACGCATGCGTTTTTCAAAACGCTCAAAAAAATACTACAAGCACTATTTTTATGTGCAGATTCAAAAACGCAGCCAAAAACGCAGGGAGCCATCAGAGACCTTAAAAAACTCATGCTGACATGAAAAACGCATGTAAAAAAGCATGCGTTTTTAAAAGGCACTAAAAAAATGCATGTCAACTGTGACCCCAGCCTAAGTTTCCTTTTCTGGCCACTATGCATATAGACTTCTTCAGCCATGCCTATTTCTTGTAGCTTCTTCAAAAGAGCTTGAACAGCACATCTTGAAACCCAAGTCTGCATTGAAATATTTGTATGGGAGAGATTGCTGATGCATTGTAACTACCTTGTGTTATATACCTGTTTTGTCTTTAGGTATGAACTTCTTTCCCTTCCCTTGAGACTGCTACTCTTTGCTGTGCTTCACATTGGGCATTGCAAGTACCTTCTTGAATTCATCTCCCAAGTACTCTAAAAAGGATCTTGTCAACATGAAAATGTAGTTTAGTCTACAGCCATCATGATGTACAGCAGGGGGAGCTGAGTAGATTGATATTTAGCTTTGTGAGAAAAGATTTAGTATAACCAGTGTTTTACTCACTTAAGCACCTGCTGATTCTTAAATCTTCAGTCCAGTGGGCAGTCTTATCACTGACTGACACCTTTCCTTGTATAAGAGTGCATACAAAGTTAGCTGTAAATCATTGTTAGGACCACCTACTGGAGCAAAAATCCCAGCAAGAACAGGGATTTAAATGATTAAAACACAAATTATAGTGAATTTTTTTCTCACAAAACTGCCCCCGCCCTTTAACATGGTGACAGATTGTGTTTTGTGGACAGTAGAGCGAGTTAAAGTTAATGTTTGGGACTAGTCCAAAGTGGGAGAGGTTAAAGTGAAGGGGCAGAGACAGTTTCCTGTCATCAAATTATATAGGTCCCAGCGTGCCATAGAAACAGACCAAAGGTCGGTCTAGTAAGCAGATGTGGGTGTTCCCAGCGTTGGAGGAAACATAGATGGTGGATACTGAGATCCTGAGAGAGAGACATTTGACTGAAGGACAGAGTGATTGACTGAAGGGCAGAGTGATTGATTGAAGTCTGGTGCTGGGAAAGGAAGCCAACTGTATAGTCCTGAGTTTGTAACTCAGGAAGGTAATGGACCAGGATGGATCAGAATGTGGATGAGGAGAGTGCCCCAGGCGGGTATTCCCAAAGTGTCAGAAGTAGAGAAGTAGAGAAACTAAGTATAAGTACAGTCATATTGGCAAACAAATGCCTTTAAAAGAAAGAAGGTTTGAGAATGGGACTCTCACAAACTGGACTGTAGTACCAAACTCGATTGTGGTGAAGGAAACTAGACTAGCTGAGACAGTGACAAGTGAATCAAGCAATGAATTATGTGTGAAGAAGTAAAACGATTGTGTAAAAAAGCTCTGTGTTATAAAAGAGATGTTTGTGAATCTGTGCACCTGCAATCTACTGTATATAATCCCTACCAAATTATCATTCAGGTAAGTGTTTATTTTAGAGCAGTGGTCTCTTTCATTAAACTTTCCAACAACTGGTCGTGGCCAGCCAGAGTCACCGACATCATGCTGCCTGCAAGAGTATAGCCTGCATAGCACAAGTTCACACACCCAGCCAGGAGCCCTATCGTCATGTATTGTGCCGGGGTGTAAGAGATGAGTACTTCGCCCATGACTACCGCCACGCACCATGATACACATACATACATTTATATCTATATATCTGAGCCATCCCATAGTTATTCACACTAACAAGCAGTGGGTAAATCACAGCTTCCTATTTTGTTAGAGGAGCCTTTACTAGAAAAAGTGACTCTCAGCAGCGCTCTTATTGGCAATGAAATGATAAGGCATAATAAGAGAATTAAAGATGTTTATGCATCAAAGTCAGTGGATGGGAGAGACATTTATGATGGCCTTGGACAGTTTGTGCAGAAATTCATTTTATTTACTGCATACTAAATTGAATGCCTTGATTGGATTATGATTTAAGAATTTCTTGAATGGTGCATTTGACAATAATGGTGGTTTACATCTTATTTACTTAGTTCCCTTAATTAGCGATATGCTCCTGCTGCTTCCTACATCCGGAGGAAATACAAGTGTATCATTTTGGTAAATGATACTCTTCTGAATTACCATCCCTTGTGTTGGTGTGAAGTGTAACTAATAGAGTGCTAAACTCTTAGGGCTGGTTTAGAACTTAGAAAGCTACACGTGTTGCCAATCCATCATGTTTTTAGTGCTAATTAACATAGCAGGGACACTGGAAAGCATCTCCTGTTACTTCCCATAACAAGCTCACTTGGAAGCCAAAGACAGCAGAAGTGATAACCACAAATAATGTCACTGCATTAATGTATCCATAAACACCTTACAAATATTGCTAATTAAGTGTCTTTATTTATATTTGCAATCACGTTTATGAGCTTACTTGTTGTGATATATGTCAATATAACAAGGGAAGTTTTAGCCTTCTGTAATCTGCAAGTATCTCACAATTATTTGGTTTGATGTCCATTGCAGGTTGTTATCCTCTTGATATGTTTTCTAGTTTGATAGTAAAAGCATGTTTAGGTTGAATTTAAAAAAATCACTTAATTGTTTTTTATGTAGTAAACCCTTCTTCCCTCATGGAAATCTGCATATTTATCTACTTGACTGATCATTTATTCTCAAATTTCTCAATTTTCAGGCAAATTGGTCTTCAGTGAAAACAGATTTTCTCATTCCTAAGGCCCCTTTCACATCAGCGTTTTTTTTAAAATTGCGGCAGATCCGGCAGCTTTACCGCCTCTGCCGCCTAACGGCAGCACTTGCGACTCTCTTGCGGCAAGCCACATGCACTGTCTATGGGGCTTGCGGTCGGGTGCGGCAAGTGCGGTTCTACCGGATGCGGCTGATCCGGCACTTACGGTGGCGACAAAAAAAAGCTGCTGACCACATCCGGCAGAACCGCACTTGCCACATGGTAAGGGTTTTAGTTGTTTCCATGATGAGAAAGGGGCGGACTCTAGAGCTGTTCTTCAGGTGTAAACAAGAAGAGCAGACGAGAGATTGTATATAGGAGGTGAAGGAGAGATGGGTGTCAATCGTGACAACCAGACAGTGAGCCTGCTGCCTAGGTGTTATTGTGGTACCGCACACTGAGAGAGAGATGTCAGATTTAGGGAGGTTAGTGGAGGGAGGGAGCAAAAGAAGTTCAGTTTTGGAAAGGTTGAGTTTTAAATAGAGAGCAAACATTGTGGCACCCCAGGGATTAATGTGCCACAGTAACATCACCAAGGGTTAATTCCCCACACAACCCACAACACCACACTAGCACCTCCAGGCCAGAACAGGGAGCTAAAACTGCTTCCCTATATATTCTGGGTGGAGGGAAGTGGCAGTTAGTTCAGTGCGGGACAGCACTGTGGAAGAAAGGACCTGGGTGTAAAAGGGCTGCGTGAGGCCCAACCCACGGTCCACTGTCCACTTCCAGGCAGGCCAAGGTCTGAGGAAAGGAGTAGGAGAAGCAGAGGAACACACCCGGGACACAGAGTTAGCCTAAACTCACCTCAGTGAGGCGCAAAGACCGGATATCGGATCCGAAATTGTGCCTGACACAAGCAGCACAGTAAACACCAGACTAGTGGAGGTTATATATCTTCACTGTGCCACAGCGAAGCAACCTGGTGGGGTCAGAAACACAAAATTAAGACTCAAGTTGCCTATCAAGCAGGTACCCATGAGGGGAGACAGGGCCAGCAGCTTAGCTAAAGCGGCAGCAGGGCCACACATGCAGCGCAGGAATGGGAAGCCAAGGACCCGGCCAGGGTGGGAGCCCCGGTACAGACTCCATGGACAGTACTCCATCTGTATACCATCTGCTGCAGTAAAGACTTGGAAAACTACAAAACCGTGAGTCTGTGTGATCTTTGCAAACCCTGTTCTCCCTCACAAACTATCATCTCTACCACTACCACTACTACTCTGCATCATCCATAGACTATTATCACCACTGCCCCGGGGAACCAGGCTCTGCCCGTGGAGAGCCGTTACATCATTGGCTGCCAAACATCATCCCCGGAGGTTCTGCAGCAGCGGTGGTCACCCTGACCACATACCACGGGTGGCGTCATGACTTTCTCCCCTGTAAATACCCACCATTACTTCTGGGCTCGGGACAAGGTCCAGACCAAGACTACCGTGACACCCCCTGTGATCCCCTGGTCCGGTACCGAGTACCCTGTCTCAGTGGGTTCCACAACATGATGTTGGAAACTGCAGCTAGAAAGTCATTGGTGTTCTTTAAAACCGCAGGGGTAAGGTCAGTGGCTGAAGTGTATAACTGTGTGTCGTCAGCATAGAGATGGTACTGGAAGCAAAATCTGCTGATTGTGTATGTAAAGGGGATGGGTGACATAGTCTGCTTATATTTGCTCATTGGAAGATGGCCACATCCAGCAGCATTACCATGCTTGTCAGTCGGTTAACTTGTATATACACTGTGTAACGTGACATATGTCCCCATAAATACACAACTAAACATGAAATATGTAGGGCAAAATACATCCACCACAAAATAAAAAAAAAACATGTGTGTTTGAATTGATGTTTGCCCATGTCAAAGTTGTGAATAATATGTTTTTAATTTACAGGCCCCTGTACAGATCTCAGGCCAGGCAGTGGCATCTGTCACCGACCCTTCCCGATCAACATCACAGGGGGAGGTGGCAAGTCAGGCCAATGTGGACGAGCAGCACCCTGGCCCAAGCTCCACATTTTGTCGCAGTCGCCCCTCCCCATGCCACCACCCACAGAGCTAGGAGCTTGGGCCAGAATCCAACACACTGGGATTGGTCTGCTTGTCAGCGAACGGATGTCGCAGATGGAGCCCCACAAGCGTCGGTGCGTGGAGCATATTATCCACCTGGCGCTCGACGCATCTGACGATGGGACCATCCTTGCGGAACCACCAGAGCAAGCGCCAATGTCCCAGGCCTTGAGGGCTCCTATGTCTGGCACTGGACAAACTCCTGCTAGGCAGATGTTCCCCATACCATCCAACCCTCCGCATAGGCTGGACCCTAATTTCTATGGCGATATGGGTCCGGAACCATTGTCAGCTCCTGCAGCTGCTTTTGAGCCGGAAGAGAGATGCTGCCACTGCCACTAATGTTTGTTTGTTTTTTTTTTAATTGTATCATACACAGTATGTGTTTTCTCATTTTTTTTCGGAAGGATAAAAACCTGATTTTAATAAACGTGTGTCGTCTTCATGTATTTTGATAACACTTGCCATGTATTGTATGAAGGGGTATGAAGACCCTTTTGGCAGGTGAAGGCCACCAGCAGGCCACTTTGGTAATCACACATGGTTAAGTGTATTGAGGTTTATTCTTCAACACTGTGTTTTCAACAGTGTTCTCTTTGTATCTGTATGAATCCTGCCTACATGTGTCTTGAAGGTAACACCCAGCCCTTTCAAAAACCAGGTCTGGTGGGCTACACACAGTGCTTATTTTTGACACCAGCAAAGAAATGGGAATGTGTGTAGTCAAACATGCACAGTGTGTGGACCTCGAGACATGGATTTACACATCCCTGTCAACAAGACATCTACCTGTACACACAAAAGGCCACGCAATGGCCCGATGCACCAGTTAATAAATGTCAAACCATGTCTTTGGTAACACGTGTGTTACCTCATAATATTATTATGGGTTTGTTTTATTTTTAGTGTATGGTGTGTGCACTCTTGGGATGGGGGCTGTAGGACCTGTATAGCAGATCTGTATGTGATTGGAGGTGTGTGTCGCTGGGATACCTTCTATAGTGACACCATCCATCACTTTCATTAGCCCTAGCTTCCATTCCGCTGAGGTGTATTTGTAGAGAAGCACCACCATATTTTTGATCATTACTGACCCCATAGGTGGTATATCAATTTTTCTACCACCGAGTCTTCGGGGATTGACCCGGACTCCCAGGGCTGCTAACAGTAAGACAGGACACCCGGGTATAACATAAGAAGGGGAGGTTCTGCACAGATACGTCCTTACCCCAATTAGATTTAGGACCAGTAGGGTGAGCCGTCGTGGAACAGGGACACCAACCAGGGGTTTTCATTAGGTGTTGAAAACTCCGTTGTCAGGCAGGGAGAGAACTAGGGTTAGAATAGGGGTACCTCCGCCTCTCCCCGTCTTTAGCGAAGAGCATCATACCGTCTGATATTAAGGGTATATCTCCCTATTTTAAATTAACAAATAAAAGTTACATTTTAATAAGTATAACCTTTAGATTGCTGCATGAATTTAGGTTTACTAAATATCTTTCTATGGTGAATAATTGGTAACTGTACTGACCACATTCCCTGACTACACACTGCAACTAGAAATAGCTGTGGGATGTAACTAACCAGACCTAGACACCTCTGCAAAGCCGGAGAACTAACTGCTCCTAAAGATGGATGTAGGAAAAGCTATCTTGCCTCAGAGCAGAACCCCAAAAGAATAGCAAGCCCCCCACAGATATTAACTGGGAAACAAGAGACAGAAAAACAAACACAGGCAGAGTATAAGGTTTAGCAAAAGAGGCCACACTAGATATATAGGAAAGACAGGATAGAATACTATTGTGGTCAGTTTAAAACACTATCAAAAACCACCAACAGCAGATATTACAAAAATGACCCTGAGTCACTAAAACTCGGTGAACTCTATATCAGCAGACTTCTATGAATCAAATGCCAGCAGAACTGGAAATAACAGATAATAGTGAATGGTAAAATTCCTAGGAAGAAAACTTCCTATCTGAGAGCAGATAAACAAATATACAAACTAGACAGCAAACCCACAGCTCAGAATAAGACAAAACATAAGCAGAACCATAAGCACACAAAAGTGTGCCACAAAATATCAAAAAACCATTCACTTATCTTGCAAAGATCTCCACAGAGCAGAAGAAACCAGAGATATGTGAACTCCTCCAGGAACAAAAGACAAATGGCAAGGAATGATCCACTTCCAAACATTATATGCTCCAAGAACCAGATTGCCAATCCCCGTCACATGTGAAGCCCACACAGTCAGCTGCATCACCAGCAACAACCCGGAGGGAGCTCCAAAGAATTCACAACAGGGGGGTAATCAGATACAGGGACTGATGGTCACTTCGATGGCGGATCACGGCTGGTCGGTTCCCGGTTCCGTGCCCTGGACCCTCAATGGCGGGGATGGTGGGGGATGATGATGATGGATGGGGAAACGGTAACGTGACGCCATCTGTGGTACCTGGTAACGTGGATATCAGTGCTGTGGCCGGCCACTGAGGTGATGGAGGTGCAGCTCAGAGTAGTACAGCTCCTCACAGGTGGAACTTTTCCTCAGGGCAGTGGGGGTGGATGAGGGGAGTAGTAGGAGCGGTTCTGCTGTGAACCCTGCAGGCGGCGGCGGGGAATTGGGCACACACACACACAATTGTCTCTGTTTCGGTACCTTTTTTACTGATGTCCGGTAACAGGTACAGTCCAGTAGAGTAACAAGGTTCTCGGTGCAATTTGCGACGTTCACCTTGGAAAGTTGTGAGGCCTTTTCTGTTATTGTGTGCAGTGATTGGGGTAAGTCCTACCTGAAACTGAACTTGTCGCTCCTTCTCCCTCTCAGGGTACTACTCCATAACCGACAATGAGGACCTTTCTGTGGGATCCCTATTCTCTGCTTAGGTCCCTGGTCCTGTACTTGGTCAGGTTTGAGTGTCTTGTTGTTTTTACCTCAGGGGGATTAGATCCTCCTGGTCTGTCCGGGCTTTTCCTGCTACGATAAATTACTAGCAGAATCGGACTCCGGTGTCCGGGTGGTCTAAAGGGAAACTTGGTCTGTTCCCTTCTTCTTTTCTCCTACTTCCTCCACTCGCTTCCGACCCTCTCCCTAGGGTGCAGCACAGCTGGGTCAGAGTTCCCTGGTCCTGGGCCTGGCTTGATCCCAGTGACCAGCTCCTTCACTGCTGCTCTCTCCTCTGCTCACTGCAGACTAACTGGAACAAATTGACTCCTCCCCTCAGGCCTGGATCTTTTATAGGGGATCTGGCTTAAGGGCAACCAGTGGGGCTCCCCCTCCAGGTCTAGGGTGGAAGGTGTTGTGTGTTGTGTGTACTAAGGTGTATGTCTCTCCTTGCACCGGTGAGTCCTGTGGCAATCCCCAGCAGGAGTGCCGCATTGTGTTATCAAATACTCACCACGCAGCCTCTATATGCGGGCACTGAGAGTTGCCATATGGTCCCTGGCCTTGTATTTCATGTCTGCAATTTTCTTGCTGATTTGGACTGGTTCACGTTCAACCCCCAGCTGCCTCAAAAGAGCCCGCTGGATTCTCCTGAGGATGGCCTGCTTATGGAGGCGCGGGTGCACATGGTGGTGCTAGGACCAATAATCATGGTTGTCACATATATTAAGCATGAGCCTCAGCTCCGCATCTCCTCAGGGTGCTGAGCGTATCACGGTGGCCAAGGTTATTGCTGGGCTGAAAACGCAACAGGACAACAGGGCGGGACGCACAACAATGTCATCACGACACAACGCACGCTGGTTACGCCCACAACACTTGAGCGTCCGCGAAGGTGGCGCCAGCACATGAAGTGCTTAGCCTTTCCAGAGACGCCGCTGTGTTCCTAAAAATGTGAGACGGGAATGCTCCGGCATCGCGCATAGTTGACTGGCTGTGTCCCTAATCACTTATGACTTCCATGACTCTCCTTGTTTGAATGTGTTTATTAATACTTTGAACAATAAACAAGTCAATGAGTCTACTGATCTACGCACGGAACATTAAATATGGCGCCTTTGCCATGAACCAAAGGCAGCCAATCATAACCTAGTCCTGGGCACCAATCGGCGCAGATGGGGTGCGGAAAACAAAACGCCCAGGCACGCCTAAAGGATTGGTTTTACGAACAGTGAAGTTTCTCACAACATCGTTATCGCTGTGTCACACAGTATGATGCTAGCAGATCGCTTGAACGATGTCAGGTTTTTGAACATGTTCATAAACCTGTCAACTCCAACTTGACTCATTATCGTAGTTGAATTGTTCGGTTACACACAACGACGCACTAACGATGTCGTTGCAACATCGTTGAACATGTCACTTTTCAGCGATGTCGTGCACGATGTCTTGACATGTAACGGTACCCTAAGATGGACTTGAGCTGCTTCTTAAAAGTAGATTTTGAGTTCAGGAGGCAGGAGGGGAAGAAGTGCTTGATTATTGGGAAAGGTACTGATTTCTTTGATAAAGATATGTTGTAAAATTTCTTATACTCACCTGCACTATTGAGTTATGATGGAGATAATCCAGCTCACCATTGCGAATTTGCATTTAAGTGCTGTGATCTGTTCAATTGTATTTGTGTCTCTCAGATGTGAGTACAACTTCTGGGTCAGCTGATCACACTGTTGGTGTCACTAGGTGGCCATACAGAGGAACAACGTTGTTGGTAAGTGCTCCAGTGGAGCTGAGGACACCAAATATTTAGTTTAATTAGGCGCAGGGGGAGATTTGAGGGATGGATGCTGTCACAAAGAGTTTTGCTTAAAATTATCTTACCATTATGGCGGCGTTGGGCTCTGTTCAGATTACAGATTCTGACGCTCCGCCTGATGGTTTCTTTGGTGCATGGGATACTGATGAGCGAGCATGCTTGCCGGTACTCGGTGCTTGCCGGAGCATCTTGGTACTTGGGATGCTCGGAGCTCGCCGACTACAGGCGAGATGCTTGGGCTCATGCTTGGGACCACCTCCCTGCATGTTGGCGCTCTTTATAGAGCCAGCCCACATGCAGGGATTGGCTGCTTCACACTGTAATGCCACCGCCATGTTGATTGTGGCATTACAGTGATTGCCTGGCTGCACAGCGTCACCAGGTCTATATCAGACCTGACCGCGCTGTGTTTATGACGGCGGCTGGCGATTTAAACAAACAGCTGATCTGACAGCTGTTAAAATCTCCCCCGCTGACATCAATAGGTGATGTTGGCGCAGGAGATTTAAACAGCTATCAGACCAGCTGTGTTTAAATTTCCCATGTGGACACCACCGGGAGATCACCGTCGCCCATCACCAGGAGATCAGCGGTTGCCTCCGCAGGGAGATCAGCGGCCCCCGCTGATCATCTCCCGGTGACGGGCACCGCTGATCTTCCGGCGGCTGGCGCCATTGATCTCCCAGCGGTGTCGGTGCAGGAGATTTAAGCACAGCTGATCTGACAGCTGTTTAAATCTCCCGCGCCGACACTAAGGGTACCGTCACACCTGGAGATATCGTCGGCGATTTCTATGGCGACGCTAAGGTGTGGCCTATCGCCGCCGACATCACCAAAGCGTCGTCTAATGTGACTAGGCGAGGGCAACACATCTGAGTGGTCGCCTGGTTTCACAGCACAGCTCGGAAACCAGGCGACCATTCTGGGGCGATGTGTACTGATCGCCGTGTGTAACGTGTCAATAGCGATGTAAAGAGCGACAGCACACATCGCCTAAACATTTCCGGTAGGTGTTTCTGGGCGAAGTTACTACCTCTGCCGGTCTGTGTGGATTGGTGGCAGCTCCAGCGTTCCGATTGGTAGTCTTGTTCCTCGGCGCCATATTTGATGATGTGTGCGTCCAAAGGTGTATTACCCAGGAGCGTACATACTATAAAGCAGCGCATTGATGTGGCCTGTGTGTTTGCGGCTGTGTGTGTTCAAGGTGCAGAGATGTGTGACGGCCAAATGTGTCTTAACACCAACACAATTGTCATTACATGTCAACTCATGTCTGCATGAGAGCGCTGTAGTGGCAGCCTTCATGTTTAAAGTCTATTACGCCAAAGCATACAGTGTATCCTGTCGCTTTTGCGCCTCTGGGCCCCCGTCAACATGTAACATCTCTCCCGTGCGTTGCCATAACGTTGTCAGTCTTTTGGAGCCGCCTTCCTGGTGCTTTCTCTTCCCCTGCAGAATAGTAAAATGGTGGCACCCAGGCGAGCTGCTGTGTGGGGGGAGCCAGAGCTCCTCATCCTGGTTGATCTATGTGACACCAGGGATTACTGGTGTCACCAGCACCACACCCATCCACGTCTCCACAAGCAGGCTGTCCTGCTGAAGAGGCGGCTGGAGAGGAGGTTGGGTGTTTTGCGCAGCCCAAAGAAGATCTGCAAATAAATTGCAGATCTGAAATACAAGACGCCTGGATGCATCACCCAACTGCGTGACAGGATTACCCAGATAAGTGGTGAATATTTAGCATGACAACATACACATACCCTTCTGTGTAAAGAAATACATATGAAGGCCAGCACATGCCACTGTAAGCCCCAACATATATAGGGGCAATGTATGTGAGAGCTTCTACATGACTCTGCAGTTGCAGCATCATCTACCTGCAACATCCACATCCACAATACACTTCTGTGGGTCATGTGTCACAACACACTTGTATGCACACACAATAACCACAGGCCTACGGTATGTGTGTAAATATGCATAGAGCAACCTAAGCATGTAGGCCATATATATAGCATATAGGCCATGAAATGAAAGAAAGCAGCACAGTTTCTTTAGGGTGCAATTCAGTCCAGCCTCATCCACTTACTGCCTCCAGTATAATAACAAACGACTGCAGCACTCCTCTTGTTTTAGTAACCTCTTGCCTTTATTGGGCCTTCAGGTGTACAGGGCAACGTTTCGGGACAAATCTCCCTGGAAGAAGGGAGATTTGTCCCGAAACGTTGCCCTGTACACCTGAAGGCCCAATAAAGGCAAGAGGTTACTAAAACAAGAGGAGTGCTGCAGTCGTTTGTTATTATAGCACATAGGCCATGTATACTTGGTCAAGGCTCCAATATTATCCTGACCAACAAAGCAAGAGTGAATTTATTAGCCAACGTAGTAGCACTACACACATAACATAAAACACCACACCGGCTTCACTATACAATTACTCGACACGTGAGCGCCCTCTTTTGGATTGTTGCCCACGCCAATGCCTATAGCAATAATCCGCTACACATCACACGAGAGTTGACTGAGCACTGAGCCAATACGCACATGCATGCTTATATTTACCGATGTAGTGCTGTGAACAAGGACACAGCAATTGGTGTTTGGTTGCAACCAATCACACTTCTTCGAGGCATCACACAAGATAATGTGTAATGCCTACCTCCGAGATGCGGGACAAAATTACGCCCACATCGCTAATGTGGTTGCTCTATGTGACGTGGAAGCGTCCACCACCGACTTGATCCCCCGTGGGGCTTGGGCGATGCACAGGCAACTTCCGGCCCGGCTCATCGCCTAAGCATCGGCTGACTTGTCGACACGTGTAAATAGGCGACGGTGATGTTGGTCGACTGCCAAAAACGTGCGCGCGCACGTGTGTCGCCAAAGAAATCGCCGACGATATCTCCAGGTGTGACGGTACCCTAATAGGTGATGTCGGCGTGGGAGATTTAAAAGTTATCAGACCAGCTGTGTTTAAATTTTTAATGCGGACACCGCCGAGAGATCAGCGGAATTCGCTGCTCATGTCCCGGTGATGGGCACCGCTGATCTCTCGGTGGCTGGCTCCGTTGATTTCCCGGCGGTGTCGGCGCAGGAGGTTTAAACACAGCTGATGTGACAGCTGTTTAAATCTCCTGCTAGGGCCGGCTCCAGGTTTTTGTGGGCCCTGGGCAAAATACTCTCAGTGGGCCCCTTTAACACTGTACTCGTCCCTCGTTGCTGCTGCATATCCGCTCCTTAAGCCACACTTCAAGTTTAAACAGCTGAATATAGAAAAAACGTTCTTCCTATTAATTAAAGCTTCCGTGCGGTGTAAAAGGAAGGTGTAATTAACGCTAATTTTAATGTACTACGGTAGAATACGGAGGCAATAAGTCTATTGTGTCTTTCTGAAAATTATATATTAGACATACACAGCTCTGCTATATGCCAATTGACATACATGGCTCTGCTACATGCACATGCAGACACATTCAGCTCTGCTTCATGAACATATAGACACAGCTCTGCTACATGAACATATAGACACATAATGCTCTGCTACATCCACACTACATCCACAGCTCTGCTACATGCACAATATATGCACATACAGACACATAGAGCTCTGCTACATGCATACTACATGACCCTCCCAGGCCAGGGTATTCCAAGCTCGGGCCCGGTGTCAGGGGGACGCTATCACGGGTGGCTTCACCCGAGTCTGTGGCCTTGGGGTCGGTGACTTCTTAAAAGTACAGTTTCTATTAGGATAATTTGTGACGCCACCTGTAGTACCTGGTGAGGGATCACCAGCGCCACCACAGTCCTCTGGAGGGCGATGGTATGGCAGCAAGGGTGGTATAGCTTCCTACAGGTGAAGCTGGCCTCCGGGCAGCATTGAGTACTGTAATAAAAGTTCAGTGTTGGAAGGACAAATACACAAAGGCAGTTTCACTCTCTCTGAGTACTTTACTGAAGACGAGCATCCAATGAATACACAGTTCACAGTGCAGTAAAGAAGGAATTCACAAGTAACCTTTCGGGTGGCTGTAAATGGATGCAAGGCGGTTTGGAGGTACCTTAGTTAACGAACCCGTGTCCTTTTAGCCCTGCCAGGGTAAGTCTCTTCCCAGTCCCGCTGAGGTAGTAATGGAGTTCCTCTTCCTCTCTGCTACTTGGACCCCAACCTCTTGTGGAACCGAATTCCAAAATATAATACCCAGGAGTCAGGCCAATTTCAATCAAAATGATTATTTTATTGCATAGTAACAAACCGCAGTAAAAGCTGGAGATATACAAATATACAGAACAGGATTTTACCCCACTTGGTACAACCAATCTTATATCAAGGAGTCTACATCCTAATTAACATGCTCAATGCACAGGGCTAACCAAATCACCATTATAAGCCCAAAGTAAACACCTCAATAGTAACAGTATAGCAGCCAGTGCCAAGTAACACAAGGGGGCAAAAGATGTTATTACCTGTCTGTATAGCCCCCTAACGCGCGTTTCGCGTTAGCTTCGTCTGAGGAGGGTGGTCTCTGAGTGCACACAGGTCCCTTATATCGCGGTCGCGATACTTTCGCGTCTGACGTC